>JALPQD010001138.1:0-81242 GCA_023101885.1 Typhlomys cinereus | reverse complement strand
ACCTCCTTCTGCCCCGGGATTCACAGGCTCCGCCCTACCAGGACCAGCAGCGCAGGCCGCCCCGGCTTCCGCCTGGCGTCTATACATGGGATCTGGGATCCGAACTCAGGACCTTCTGCCTGCAAGGCAGAGGCATAACCCCTGAGCCACCTCTCCAGCCCCTATTGTGTTATTTTAATAAACTTATTTATCTATATTACATTCTATAAATTCTGTTTATTGAGAAAACCCTAATACACTCATCTTTCCCTTCTTCCTTCTTTCATTCCTCCCTTCTTTCCTTTCTCTTTTCTCCTTTCTTTTCTACTTCCTTTTCTGCCTTCCAAATTTTGGTGTTTTTTCTTTTTTCTTTTGCTTACAATTCAAAATTACCCCCATCAATTTCTTTCTTCACATTCAGTTGAAATGCTTAATTGAATCTACGGTTTGTTTGGTTTCATACTAGACATAAATATAGAATATACAGGCATATAGTCAGAGAGAGAAGAGGGCAGGAATAAAAGAATCAAAGCTACTTTTATTTCTTTCATCCATTCTGCAGCAAAATGTCTGCAAACACTGTTATAAAATATTTTTTGCAACTAAAATATTCAGTTGATTAAGAATTGTGCTTAGAATACAATATTTTGCAGCATGCTCCTTACTTACAAAGTCTCTGTTAGCTCATTCAAGCCCCAGGGGTCCTATTTAGCAAATGCCTTCTTTAGTCAGCCACCTAAGCAAATGCCTTCTTTAGTCAGCATAGAAACATATCAGATGTAGCATGGAAAAGAATGTTTCAAAGTAATACTGTAATTTTACACAAAACTTCCTACATTTCTTCTGTTAAATATTTTATCACTTTTTGGTCCAAAGTATTACTATTGCCTTCTAGTTCTATCACACTTGTAATGATCCATTAATAAGTACTAAGATAGCAAGACTATATTAAGAACTATTTTCGAGAAGCACAGTGGTAGTTTCTACAGGTTCTCTGAGCATGAGTCTATACCTAGGTTACCAACAGGTCAGCAGTGTTGTCCTGCTCTTAATCAAATCTGAAAATGTAATAACTGGAAATGACTACACAAAATATCATGTTCTGTAGTTTAATAAAAACATAAAAACATAAAACAGTTCAATCTGCAAGTCATGCTACTTAAGATATATTGAAATAATGCACGTACATTAATACTGAAAATTATGCAATTATAATTCTAGCAACACATCCTGATTGTAAACCTGGTTACTGATCATGATTATCCTACCCACATGTTTAAATTTTAAATTTATCAACTGAAACTACAGTCAGCTCTAAAACAGTATTGGAATTTATTATCTATCGATCTATCTATCTATCTATCTATCTATCTATCTATCATCTGTCTGTCCATCTATGTTTGTATCTCCTCTGAAACAAAGTTCATTTTTGTGTGAGAGTTCATAATTTTTCCAGTTTTAAAATGCAAACAGGGTCCATCTTTGCTTGATTGAAAGTCTTCACTATACATTTCATTTCTGCCCTATTAGGATGGAGTGAATCAGCAGTAGAAACATATTTTGTTGTTTAATCCATTATTTGACAAACACTGATATTTTAAATTCATGAAGTTTTCCATATTTGGTATTCTCTTTATGTTTGTTTTTATCAATGTGACTCTTTGTATTCCAATTTTATTCAATTATTTGTACTACATCACTATCAACATTTATTTTACATTCAGACTCTTTTAGATGTGACAATGGTAACCATTTTCAAAAAGTCCAGAAAATATAAAATCCTTTGTACGGTCGCCACTTCCTGATTTTGTCAATTTCCTGAAGGGATTCTTTTCCTTCTTCTATACCTGTTACGGCTGTGACACTCATTTTATATCATGAAACTCTACTCCATTTATTTTCCAGGGAAGACCATTAATATCTATTCATCCCATATTGATTAACAACAGACCAATGAAACTACTCTATCCATACCAAACTTGGTGAACCAGTGAATTTCTTATTGTTGCTTACACGGGTGAAGGATGACTTACATAAACATGGGTAACTTTTGGAGGGCTGCATGAACAATAAATTTCACTCTAGCATGGGTGAGCCCTCACAAAAACTACATTCCTAAAATAACATCACTAGTTAACATTCTACTTCCTGTAGACTCTAGCTAGTATCAGCTAAAGGCTCATGCAGAAGGGACTGGAGTATGTGCAGCTGGTGATGAATGAGGGAGAGAAAACTCATATCAAATAAGGATCTCCTCACCCCACTAACAATGAGGCATGTCAATACATTCAATCGTATGAAGATTACCTTTGGGTAATCTAAACTATTGTCATTTAAAAATGTCTATAGGTATATTCTGTGAGGAAGACGGAGTATCACTATATACTCTGACAAACTGGACATGATTTATGAGTATCTGAATGGACATCAATGTCATCTTCAGAGACACAGTTGGCTGGTGCATCCAAAGGTTTGAAGATGACAAAGCTGAGAAGAATTGTTAGCTGGGACTTGGAATAAAATTCAAGTGATTGTAATTTCTATATGGCTGCTCCCTTAGATAACAGTAATTTGTAAGTTTGTGGTCAACACTCATAAGTATAACACATTTGCTTTCATAATACCTGATTGCCTAGAAAATGTTCAGCAAATATTACCTTTTAATACATACTCCCATTATTGCTTTTAGAAAAGACAAGAGAAGACTGAAATCTCAGAGTCTCTAATTACTTTCCTTGAATGACAGTGATTAGCTCTCCTTACTCATTCAGTGAAGTTTTTGTATTTGTGGATTGTGGTTATTTCCTTTTCTGCCTCAAACCCCAATGCTCAATAAAGTACCATGTTACATTATTCCCCAGCACCCAAAGACTTACTTAGTTCTTCTCATTGGCTGTATTTTAGGCTTACTTTTTTACAGTAGAAGACAAGAGCAAACCCAAATTGAAGCCCACTGAAGCTAACAATCTAAGGCTGGAGAGGAGTTTACAATCTTTCCTGAAGAAAACATGAGTAATTATATAGAAAATTCACAAGTACTATTCCCTGCATATTTGAAATTTTACCATATTAGCAAATTAATCATATATGATGGTGTATCATTTCTAAAAACTGCAGAGTATTATGAATAAGATATTCCACCATATCTCATCAGCTAATTCCTGCCATATGGTGCTCAGTCAATACCACCTCATGAAATCACAGTTGCAATTTTTCTGTTAAGTCCTCTCAACTCATTTTAAATGAGCTCATAAAGCAAATTCCTATCAGAATTTATTATCAGAGAAGAGGTTTGTATACATATATATGCTTTCTCTTACCATAATGCTAAATGAATAACAACAGTTGTACTCTTATCTTATATGGTAATGAAGTTCAACTGATTTTATCACACAGATATGGTAACCCAAGGAATATAAGACTTTAATTATTTATTTTTATCACATTCTTGTGTATTATTCTTGCATATCTTTCTAAAACTTTGTGACCTAAATCAATAATTGAAATCACATGACTTTATTTGGAAAGTTTGACATAGATATTTTTGAATGAAGCTGAACATAGAAGTACATTAACCATGTTTAGACCTGAAGAAGCCCTTTTGATCATTGCTTTAATTCATGTATATTGATGATTCCTAAGAACAAGTTTGAAGTATTGGCTTAATAAGAGGATAAGCTATTGTGTATTCCTCATTGTAGTGGCTACATTTTGGCCATCTTGTTCTTATGTAAGCAATGTGTTCACTTTTAATTTTGTTTTAATTTTAGAATTTACCCCTCTATCTAAGCTATAGTAAGACCTATCTGTGCATATAATTTCACAGGAAAAGTTAATGGACTGCAAGCTTTTGTCCTTAGTATTCAGAGACTGCTCCGGAAATTCGGAATAGTTGACTAAGTGGTGGGCCAAATATGTACAAGAAGACATTTGCTTAACTTTTAGAAAGCATCTAGTGATGGTTTATTTGGCTACAGACATTTTAGGATAAGAGTTGAGATTGCACATCTCTTCCCCTAGAAATAAGAAAGGACAATACTGAGCTCTTTCAAGCATTCACCACCAACCACTTTGGGCTTCAAAGCAGATAAATGAATACAAGTGGCGCAAAGACATGTGAGTGAGGGACTTTGTTGATTGTGATTGTTCAGGTCTCCATCTTAATTATTCAGTGGCTATAGTTTATAATCAACAAAAATTTTCATAATAACTCTAAAAATTTCACATGCAAAGGAATTACTTGAGGAACCAAGAGTTTCAGGAACAGAGAGAGAATAAGAGGTAATAGATGTACGAAAAAAAATACATCATTATATAAACGTATGAAACTGTCAAACAACAAAATAACTCTAAAATGTGGATGATGTCTACCCTGGAATGTGTTTATGTAGTTATTTTGTGGTGAAGTCAAGGCCTCTGCTTCTTACCTACCTCCCTAGATATTTGTGCAGCTGGTGTTTTAGGGACCACATTTGATAAAGCACTGCCTCTGAGTAATGTGGATGTTAACTTATTTCATTATACCTCAAGGATTCTAACAGAGTCCCTGACCAGATGTCTGTTTGCCTGGGGCTTGGCTGAGCTAAAACATTCCTGGGAGAGTTGAAATCACTTCCCAGGTTTCTGTAAGACACTAGGCAATTAACTGATCTACTGGAAGCAGAGATAACCATGAAAGGAGAGTCAAGGGAACATATTTCTCTCTAATTTTTACCTTTTGCAATCTCCACTTCTCAAAGCAGGGATGTGACTAGGAAACACTCTGTCTATCCAGAATTTAGAAGTGCCCCTGTGCCTGGAGTTATGCATCTGTTTACTGATCTGATGGCAGAATACAAATGCTTGCCACTTACCTGAAGAAAGGAGTCAAGCAATACTAAGTAACATATATGTCAGGTACAAATATCAAGAATTGCAAATTTAATAGTATAGGTTGAAATCTGGCACTCCAATTTCAAGATAATCCTCAAATTTCAGGGAAGGGTAAATTGTAATTTTCAAAAACTTTTTATGAGGACACAAAAGTAAAGTTGTTCTATGGAAAAACTGAACTTTAGCTGCTTATATTAAAATGTCTTCATGTTTTTATTCTATCTGAAAGTATCACTTTTTTCTTTTGTTGGTTTTAAATTTATAAAACAAATAAACAGAATTAAAGAAAAATCACTCATAGTTTCAATAACCTAATATATCACATCATTTCATAAGTATGTTTGGGATCATTTTATGGTATTTAGGAGGTATCCTCTATCTGACAGCAAAGCTAGTTTGTGTCAAATATTGAAGAGGTTTTGGATATTTTCCTCTTTTAGTTTAAAGAGGGAAGTTTAAGTGTTAAAAAATGTTCAAAAAATCTGTCTAATCCATATATATATATATATATATATATATATATATATATATCATTCCATCATTTATGGTTGATACTATAGTCATTTGAATTTTAAGAACAAGGTTATTAATTTTGAGTGTTACTTGTCAAGCATTGTTCTTAATGTCTTTGCATTTATTGCTTGATATAAAATGATTACTTTATATTAAAAACATGAGGATCTGATTCTTGATAATATTATTTTAGCAGATAATATCAAAAGTCATAAAATTAAATATGAGATTTTTGCTTTGCAGGAAAAAATAAGTCATGTGTAAAAGTTATAATTTTCCACTAAAAAGCACTGTGCATAATTTACAGGGTAAAGGAAAAGATATAATTTTCTAACACTTTATCTTGAGAAACTAAACAAGGAATTGCTGTTTTCAGATTTTTCGCAGTTAGGCAATGTGGCTTGATTTCTTTCCACCAACCTCTCTATCTTTGAGCTAGTTTTTAATAGAGAAGGAACTAAAGGAAAAAAAAATTCATGAGTAGTATCAAAGTTAACCAAAAGAGAGAAGAAGGAAGAGTGGTGTCTCCTTGAAGCTTTCTTAACATTTAATCTCATGTACTTTAAGCAGTTTCAGAAGATTGTTTAGGAAGGTGCTATACAAAGAAGTTGTTGTTAATCTAAACAATGGATGCTGGGCCCATAAGGGGAGAACTTTGCAGGTGAGGGAAACTGACAGACTATATTTATTATAGTGCCTAATAGACATGCTTTTGATCCTAGAAGAACTCTGTCTTAGATTTCTATGGACCCCATGGTGTACTATAGCACAGTGTGGGGATATGGACACAATAACAAAAAACGAGATCATAAATAGCTTGTTAGTATCAATGAACTGGTGGAAGTCATCAATAGATTCTTTGTATTGTTCCTGATATTGATGACTTATAAATTAAGAAACACACCTGAACTGGTATTGCTAAAAGAATGTCATAAAATCAGAAAGGGGAAATCTAAGACAAAATTTAAGTGATAAACTATTTCAATATCCTCCCATCTTTGAAAATAACATAGCAACATTTGGAATAGATTGATCCTTTTAACTGGAATAAATTATCTTTGAGTGGGTTAGTATTTTAATATTTTTTTCTTTCTACTTCTTATCAATTGAAATTTTCTCTACTTGTTGATTTCAACATGCACACATAGTGCTAAAGTCACTACAAAGAAAATACTAACATATAAAATTGGTACTTTGGGCTTAATCAATTATGGAAGAAAAAATATCATTTCCATATTCATAAAAATAACATTTTCAGTTGGATCACACAAAGCATACCCCGGAGGTTTTGGAAGATTCAGAAATAAAAATTATCCATATTTGTTTCTGAACATTTTAGAGGCATGATTCAAATACTCCTTAAGTCCCTTTGCAAAAATAAATAATAAATAAATAAAATGTTGCAAAATTATTTTCAGACATGTTCCTCCCTTCTTCCTGGCCAGAAGTACATATCTTTTTCTTAAGAGGGGATACAAGGTTAAGAAAGGTTCTGGAACTCACTATGTAGTATCGGCTGTACTTGAATTCTTGTTCCTTCTACTTCCACCTGTCAAATCCTGGGATTACAAGAGTTAGCCATCATGCCACTGGAAATAAATGTATTTGTGACGTAAGAATTAACCTTTGTCAGGGCTGGAGAGGTAGCTCAGGGGTTAAGCCTCTGTCTTGCAGGCAGAAGGTCCTGAGTTCAGATCCTAGACCCCACGTATAGACGCCGGGCAGAAGCAGGGGCGGCCTGTGTTTCTGGTCCCGGTAGGGCGGAGCCTGTGAATCCCCGGGCAGAGAAAACAAGGAGGCAGTGGAGGCGTCCATGGTGGTTCCCGAATTCGTCCGTGGTTCTACATACACACACACACACACATAACACACACACATACACGCACGCACACACATACACACGCACAATTGAATAAATAATAAAAAAATTAAAAAATAAGAATTAACCTTTGTCATTCCTGAGCATTCCTGACAATGAGTTAATGGTAAAGACAAGAGATATTTTATATTAAAGTAAATCAAAACAAAACAGTGACATAAAGAGAGAATGTTTACAGAAAAAGTAGTGATTAATTTTAAATTATTTAATATGTATTATATTTTATACTAGAACTTAAGGGGGAAATTAGAGAAGAATATGTTTGCTGATGAGTCACCTTGTCTACTTTTGTTTGATGAATTCATGTTATTAATCATTAAATTTAAAATAAATTTAGGCTTCTGCAGCTAGAATGGTGGTTATGTACCATATATTCTGCTCTGTTCCAAACCACCTTCTACAGAAACCTAGTTCTGTAACAGGAATTTATCGTGAGCAAGAAACTGTCCATGGCTGCTTCCAAGAAGTTTGGGCCTGGTCAAATATGTTAGAATCAGCTATGATGATTATTTTGATTAGCTGCTTACTAATAATTCCTTTCTTGACATACAGTTATACAGTCTCTGAATAAATAATGCCCATAATAAGGATCTGTCCAAATACAGGCACCAGAAAATCAATAAGACAAGCCTCTGGAAGAGCTTCAAAACTGGAAATTACACACACAACACACACACACACACACACAACACACACACACACATACACACACACACACATACACACACACACATATGTATCCATACATATATTGGCTATATAGATCACTTTAATGGTCTATGAACAGTGAAGAGTTACATTAGTATGTAAATTGATAGCAAGTTTATTTCAGTCACTGTAATCCATATTACTTTGAGGTGGATTCTAACTATTTTATAACTATCTTACAAAAGAAAATGCAAAGGAAGGAAATAGTGTAATTTGTCCAATTTTCCTAGTAACACACAGTAGCTGTTGTCCAAATGTGGGTAGCTTAAGTCTCAAGCCAGTACTTCAGCATCCTCTGAGTCTTGACTTTTCCCTGTTTGCTTCATTGAACCAAAAACTTAGAATATGATATATCTGGTAGTCTACAGTTTCATCCTTTAAGCTGAATCTCAGTGACCACCAGTCTGCACCCCCTGTTGTGATGCAGAGGGTAAAATGTTCCTTGTCTTTCTATGTTTCTGATTCTGTTGATCCATGGCTTCATCATTCCCATTATTTCTGCTTTCATTATCACAGTCTTCTGCTCACTGTCTGTGAAATATCCACCACTCATGTCTGCAATTGCATTTATGAAAGTGATGAAATGCTGAATGTCTAAACCAGGCTGATTAACCAGTCATGCTGTGTGACCCTTTTCTGCATTGATGTGTCATAAAGTTTTGGAACAGGTATCTGAGGGCTACTCTTCAGCCTAGCGTCTATGCATTTACTCCCATATTCTTTACTTCCATCTAACTCAAGACTTTAGATAAACTGTCGAGGAAAAGATGGAGGATGATTTTCTTACCCAAAGACTGGCTGACAGAAAACAAAAAGAAATTTCCTCCCAATTGTCCCAAAAGTAATAGAAAATATGTCCCTGGATTTCCCTCCCTGAAATAAACTAAAATAAAATAAAAATAAATAAAATAAAAATAAAATAAAATAAAATAAAATAAATAAAATAAATAAAATAAATAAAATAAAATAAAATAAAATGCCCATAGATTTCTAGGTAATAGGAAGCTTGGAAGCATGGGGTTTGGGTGGAACTGAACAAAGGATCATATTTGAGATTTTCCAAGTTAAAAGTAGATGCCAAGATGAGAACATGAAAAACAAAGATTATCTTCAGAAAAGGGTGTGATAGTTTTAAAAGGCCAAATACATTTTTAAAACACTGGACATTAGCTTCCATGGCCTATGTGGTTTGAAGGTGCACCAGAGGATAGGGAAGATAAAGCAGAAAAGTAAAACAAAGGTAAGCAGAAGATTCATGGAAATTCACCCAGGCCTTCTGTTTTGATGACAGCAACATTATTCAATATGTTTCAAAAGACAAAATTTATGAGCTATACTAGCACTCATGCTTTTTCTTCATTCTCTGTCCAACCCATCTCCAGGACTGTTGACTTTAACTGTTAAATAGCTTTCAAAACCATCCATCAGCTGTGCTTTCTTTTCTTTGCTGGGAATAATTCTGCCAGGAGTACCTGAATAGCCTATTTATAGACATTCAAAAATGAAGGATGGTCTTTCTGTACTGGTTTAGTGAAAGTTCAATGTATATAATACAGCTTAATAAACTAGACAGTCATAATTTTGAACAATATAACAAGAACTCTCCAAGAATAATATACAGAAGATGGTGCAAAATGAAGCCATCTATAAATTACAACATCAGAATTAAAATTAAGTAGAACTTAAATGTGAACATCAGAAGAGATGATACCAAACTATGTGAAAACACATTTTCATATTAAGCTTATGTTTTCTCTAAGAAAAATTTCCATTAGAAACAAGGATGACTGAGACCTGCATGCTTTGTAAAAAATTATTATATGATTACTAAATTGTATTAAGCTCATCTAAGGAATGACCATATGGGATGACATTTTATTTGTAATTTTGTTTCTTATACCAGGGTTCATTAATGATATGTCAAAATTCTAATTCTCATACCGATTTATGGTGTATTGGCAAGTAGAAATTGAAACAGCAGTGTAGACAACAGGCTGAATTGATTTTTATCCATCTTCTTTGAATTCCAGTAAATGTTTCCCAAATGTGCTTTTGCTGCAAACCAAAATAAATATTATAGTCTTTCCTTCTCTCAACTAATAATTATGTTTCTTCAGGGAGTTAAGAATTTCTTAGAGCACAACAGTGTATTTGCATGATATTATTTAGAATGTCAGTCATTCTGAATTAGAGGTTGCACTTTAAGAGTGTCTACTATTAAGTTTATCATTCATGAAGGCACATCATATATTTAAAAGTTTGTTTGGTACAAATGGGTTTCATTGGCATTTAGAAACTGCATTTGAATGATGCACAATCGTAAGAAATGAAATATAGCTGAATGACTGCATTAGACATGGATTTAATCAGGAAGGGAAATAAGAGGCAAAGAATAGCATGAAAAAAGAGAAAGAGAAAGGAAATGCATGGGAACTGCAGATGCGGATAATGAATTCAGGGGGAGGAACACTTATCTCACCTGTTCAGTAAGTAGGACAACATCAGGAGTGTTCTGAAGACTCCTTTGCAATGCAGCAGGGCCAGCATCAAACTGGAGATGAGGACATAGAGTTCGCTTGTGTTTTCCATGTTTTTATGGGACCAGGGCATGAACCGTTAAGCCAGACAAGAAAAATAACTATTGGAATTTGAGGCAAAATTGTAAGAGAACCGACTCCTTATTTCTATTTTTTTCCTATCAAAATGGTACTATGAAATAAACTTAAAACTTGTTCATAATGATTAATGAGCATATTCTTTCAGATACAACCATCTTTGCCAAAGTTCAAATAGTTCAGCCGTGCTTAGAAGCACACTCTTCATACTTATGAATCTTGCCACTTTACAAGTAATGACAAAATTGTTATTTCAACAGTATTATGAACACAACTCCTCAGAGGCCTGAGGATAATGGGGTTTTGAATGCTGAATACAGAGAACGTTGCTTAGTCCATTTCAAATCACTGTTACAGCAAGTCATCTTATTCCACCAGGATTTCCTTAGAGGATAGTTAATTGGTGACATAGCGGTTCACCTTCCTTCCATTAGTCAAGGAGAAAGAGAGTCCTGCATGCACAATGTACACGTGGCCCTGGATCAGAGAAGGATAAAATGGAATGTGACTCAAATGGAGTGTCTTAACTTAAAAGTTTGAAAGATATTTGATTCCTTTTTTTCAAACAGATGTGGTCCATGGATAACTGTGATAGGAAGAACGAATATGCAGGATGATTCAGGGGCACAGTAGATATCTGAAGCAGGGGAAGGAATAGGGTATCAGGTTTTCTCTTGGAATTATTCCAAGGGCGACATCGCCTTTAACTGCTCTGACTTCTTATGGGAAATTTTATCTTCATCACTGTATGAAGCTTTCTTGTCTCTATTGGCATCTGCACAGACCATAGTATGGAGTGGCAGAAATTCCAGAAATCAAGGAACTCTTTAATCTTCTCTGCTGCTAAGAGATTTTAGGAATCTGTTAACTGACTTAAACACTGTGAATCTGCATGACTGTAGTGTAGCAAAAGATAAGGCACGTAATGCATTATCCAATATCATGGCCATACTGTTTTCTTTGCCAGATGGCTGCTGTACATCTTTCTTCATGGTTTCTATAAATATTGATAGTCTGAGCCTTCATGATGATTCCAGTAAATTTATTTTCACATAAATAGAAATACTACTGAGTTATATATGGAAATGGACGAAATAGGAAAGAATAGAGATGAATGAATTGCTATGTCAATAACCTGCAACATTCAGATATTGACTGATGCATGAGGTTCGCCACTTTTAAAAATAATCAGTTCCTCTGGCTTTGGGGAGATGGCTCAGTAGATAAAGTGGTGATCAAGAAAGTATCAGGATCTTAGCTGGAATTCCTAGAATGCACATATCCAAACATGAGACCACACACCTTGATCCCTGGTGGCTGCTACTTTCTGAGATGAACAGTGGAGACAGGAGGATTCCCTAGAAGCTTGAAGGCCAATAGGATAAACAAGTACAATTTGGAAGGACAAGATTGAATGCTGCCACATTTATGCCATGGCAAGCAACGCCCACAATCACACATAAAAATGCAAACACACACACATGCACATGTACACACACACGCACACTCACAAACCAACTTTTCTGAGTAAAAAGACACTTAAAACTTTCTAGCTCTCATTTCTTTGCTTTTATACAAGCACGGCCAATAATCTCAGTATAAGATTATGAAGTGCTCTTTGCATTATGATAAGAGTCAAAAAGCATTTGTAAAGAACAACAGAAATTAGTTATATGTATTTCTTAACCTTGAGAAGGATCCATTCAAAAAGGAAATGATACGTTTTTATTCTGCTGAAAAGGATGATGCTTTTTCACGTTTTTTTTTTTCCCATACAAGAGAAATTTGTAGCTTATGAGTTCAAATCTTGAAATATGCGTAATAAAGGGTTGGGGAGTTGGCTCATGGGTTAAAGCCTTTGAATCATTAGCAAACTGTCCTGAGCTTAGATCTCCAGATCCCATGTAAAAATGCCAGTCAGATAAGATGATGGTCTGTAATTCCAGCTTGCTAAGACAGAGCCTGAAAAACTTCAGATCACATCAATATATGAGGTAGAATGGTACAAGATTACTTCTAATATAACACTTGGATCTTTACAGGCACACACACTCAAGTTCTCTCTTGTATTCATATACATACACAGACACAAAGAAGGTCAATTTTTAAACTACTTTGGAATAGCCTCGGATATCAATCAAAATTTATTGTTTACTAATATGTGACTCATTATATCTTACAAAACCTGAAGTCAAAGATGAATTCTTGCATATATATGATGGATATTGTTTGTTTGGTCACATGCACATATGTGTGCATTATGTGCGTGAATATATGTATGTGGAGGTGCATATTAGTCATGGAGTTATATATAGAAACCAAAGGACAGCCCAGGATGTGAATCCCCAACTTCCATCTTGTTTGAGGAAGAGTTTCTTTGCTGTTGAATGAAGCACTTCTTATCCCACTATCTTGCTATATATATATTCCTCTTCCTCCATTCTTTCATGGGAACACGAGAATTATTATTATCTACAGATTCACCTGGCCTTTGTTGAATCTAGGAGCTTGAACTCAGATTCTTATTGTGTCGTATTCATAACCCAAGGTACATTATTTTCTACTAGAAATGCGTGGGAATGAGAGATCTTATGCAAGCTTTCTGTGAAGCATCATTATTCATTGGTATTATTACGTGAATACTGCATGGATGTGCATGTGAATGCTGAGAAATAATTAACTGTGAATAAAATATATAGAAAGTTGTATGTGACTTAGTAGAAAAGAAAAGCTATGACATATTTAGCTACTTTTCAGACAGAAAAGTATTCAGTGAGAAAACCTTCTTACCAATATTACATCAAAAACTTCTACTACGTGTGGTATTTTTTTGCCTTTCTCTTGAGTTCCAATCATATCCCCTCTACAGTTCTGCCACCAGCAGTCTTAAGAGCCAGAGTCTTTGGTAAGTCAGCATATAATTCAAGTTCGAGTTGCCTAAATATTGTTAAATGGACATATTTGTCTGCATTTATTGGAAATGGCTTGGTGTTTATGATTCTAACAATCAGAAACTAGTGTGAGATCAAAGAAAATCAGGGCCCACAAACCTGGGAATGGCAACATCTTTCTTATCAAACACAATTCTTCCTTGCATTGCTCTACTGAGAATCTCTCTCTCTCTCTCCTCTCTCTCCCTCTCAGCAGAAAGCACTGCTATATTCTTACCCTATCTAAACACTAGATGGAAAATCCATACCTGATTTGAAATGTACAAGCATTAGAATCATCTGCATTTGCTGCATCTGGGAGTTTAAAAAGTACTCAGCTTCCCAGATCATCAGGAAAATTAAAATTAAACTGCTATGAGATATCCTCTTACTCCAGTCAGAATAACCAAGATCAAGTGCAAAAATAACAATGAACGATGGGGGAGGATTTGGGGGGGGCAAATTCATTTCATTTATGATTGGTGTGAAACTACTTTGGAAATCAGTATGAACAATCTTGCAAACACTAAAAAATGTACTACCATATGACCCAGCTACTTCACTTCTGGGAACATAATCAAAGAATCTTACATCTTATTATAAGATACTTGCACATCCATATTCATGCAGCTCTATTCACAATAACAAAGGAATAGAATCAGACTATATATGCTTCGATGCATGAAAGGGTCATGATAATGTGGTACATACATACAATGAGATATCAAGAAAAATGAAATTATGAAATTTGCTGGTAACTGAATGAGACTGGAAACTATATTGAGTGAGCTATCTCTAATACAGAAACATAAATGCCACATGTTCTGTCTTAGATGTTAGCATTGAAACTATTGATTTACATACTTAGTTTATAACTCTTGTAACATCCAGAAAACTCGAATGGGACAGTTTAACAGGAGTGGGATGGAGGAATAAGAGGATAGGAAGCCCTTAAAGGAGGAGATACAAAAGACCATAGGTGGAGTCATAGTTTGAAATGTGTCCCCTGCAGTCCCATGTGTTTGGCAAGGTCATGGCACCTTGAGAGGTAGAGCCTTGCTGGAGGAAGGCAGTTACAGGGGTGGGCCTTGAGGTGGATTAGTCCCTCCCTACCTCCAGGAGAAGTTTACCTTTGCAGCAAGCAGTCTTGCAGCTCTCAGCCTCCAAGATGTCTGCAGTGACGTAGCCTCCTCCAGCTTTGGCCAGCCAGCCATGCCGCCTCCGCTTTGAAAGACTGTTTCTCTCCCTCTGGAACCACAAGCTGGTTAAATCTCCCTTTCTTCCTTAAGTTGCTTGACTTTGAGTGCTTTCTCACAGCAATAGTTAAGAGTGATTGTTACAGGTGGTAAGGTGGGAATGGGAGTAATGTGGGCTATTTAAGGAGATTGGTACAGAAAGGGCTGAGAAAACAGTGAGGAGCGCAGACGTTGTAAGGTACCACCAGACAGAAGTGTCATATTACAAGTATATAGTTTTCTTTTGAAAAAGTGCACATACCAACATATCTATTCAGGATAACATGGAAAAGAGAAGATGGGGTATAATGAAAAATGTCCACAATGTTCCTACAGAAGCCATAGGCAATTACACAAAGTTCCGACATATGTGATTACTCCCAGTAAGTTGCTAGTCAAAGAGATCTCAAAGACCTCTAACACCACGTAGTCTTTTGCCATTGCTCTCGTTTGCTCTACAAGGTGTGTGCCATGTTCTACTGAGACTGCTGATCTTCTTCTCGGTATCATAACCACAGCCTAATCATAAGAAAAGTACCACAACCTAACGCAAGTTGGCCATAAAACACAATTCATAAACAGAAGGGGAGTTACATAGGACACGTAGAAAAACTCTCTTGAGTCTTCATGACTTTAGTCCAATTAAAGCTTCTTCTATAGCAAGGAACTTATTTAAACTGGGGTGTGGCAACTTCTCCTTGGCTAAGGTGTATGATGAAGTACTGTTCCAGCAAATTATGCATGGCAAGGAATTAGCCTTAATGAAGTGTTTTTGCTGAAATTGAGAATATACCTTGGCTTCTCTTTTTACTGAAAACAGTGGAAGCGTTTGTTCTCTGTGGCAGCAGGTTTTCAAGTTCACAGGGCTCTGACAGAAATCTATTATAGATAAAAAGGAAGCTTAAAGAGCCTACATTACTACTTCTTTCTTTTGTTTATACACGGGGACTAGGTATTCAGAATGGACTGCATCCCGGGCTCACACTAATCCTTAAATAATTACAATTCGTCTATTGGATGCTGAACCCACCTCATGGAATGTGACTTTGTTCTGCTGGCTTGTCTAATCCGATTCAATTACTTCAGTTCCCTCTCCCAGAGATTCCCCACTCAGCAACCCAGCTCTGTGTAGAACCGAGAATTTGGGAGGGGTAATTCAGTCTCCACAGAAGCGAATCAAACATTAAAAAGATCATCTTTTCCCAAATATCAGCCCATCAATAAACATGAGAAACAGCTTGTAATTCACAGAGCTTCCAGCGTCTCTGTGTGATGAGGGCAGATTGGTCTGGCTGAAGACATGGCTGGAGACAGGAATGTTTCCCTGGCTTGGACCGCTTTGAATGGAAGGAAATCACAAAAGTCCCTGAAGCAGGGGCAAAGGAAGCTTGAAAGGCAGCAGAAATGTATCATCTGCATGCAGAAAGTGACACGGATATTGCACATTTCCAGTACAAGTGAACTCCTTCAGTCACCTGTGAAGAGTTCCCTTGTCAATTAAGACGCTCAGAGAAGGCCCCGGCAGCTGACAGTTTGCCTCCATCATCTCCTCTCCAAGATCAGCCACCTGCCCAGAATTAAAACCTTGATTTCAAAAGGGAAATGAAAAATATCTGAGTTCAGAGATTGCTTAACAGGGATTTCATGAAAGAACTTACGATGCAAAGGGAAGGGGAGACGAGGAGCATGTGATGGCAGATGTAACTGAGGGTTGGAGGTTGTGTGATCTCTAGATGAAAAAGACCAAGGTCTTAATTAGTCGTCCTGCTTTTTTTTCCCTTTTTTTTTGCCAGAAGTAAATGTTATAATGAAATAAAAGGCGACTGTCACTCTGCTCTCATGCCCAGTTTCTGACCCTTTGTTATATTATTTTCCATGAATCATGTCTTTCATCTCAAAATATCTTGATCCCTTTCCTAAACTGCCTACAATTTTAAAATTTGAGGAATGAATAATGAAACATGGCCATGCATGAGAAATGAATTTGGATGCAATAACCTTTAAATGGAAATGACTATCTTTTTTTGCTTCCTTCCTCTAGTGAAAACAGAGTGATTTAGTTCTTAGAATTAAAGATGTGTTTTTACAGGCAGCATTATCTTCCGGTAATTAGCATACTTTCACGGAAGTTTCTTGATGGCTAAACATTCTAATACAAACACTGGTCTATGAAAACAACCTGACCCTTTCCAAATTAGGGTGTGCGGGGACAGTGAGAAAGCTCAGCAGGCACCTGTTTGCAGACCTGCTTGCCACTATGATCCCTGGAAGCCCACATGGTGAAAAGACTTTTGAAATTGTTCCTCTGCCCTTTGTAAGTACCCCATACTTCTTTCTCTGTCTCTGTCTCTCTCTTCAGTAAACACAATTCTTTTTTTCTCCCACATTTTATTTTTTTCTTAATCATACAAACTCCTTTTCCTCTCCTCTCCCCCCCCCCGTCTTCCCCCATTGCACTCTTCCCCCTTCCCCTTATTCCTTTCACCTCCCTTCCTGCCTCTACTACACCTCTGCCTCCTCCTTCGTTCCCCTCATTTCCCCAGAGCATCCATATCTGTAGGCACAGAACCTCTCTCTGAGTCCTCCACACTAGTGAGGGTTCAGGTTTGGGGGGAAGACACGAACCTTCTTGGGCTTCACATTAGCATGGGAACTCTGACTGTAATTTAACCCCTTGCTTCTAAGGATCCTACTGCCTGCAACTTTCTCCCTGTGATCCCTGCTAGACCTTGGGGAGTCATTAACACATCAGCCATTGTGCATGTCAGACAAAGTCCAATCCTGGCTGGCGCAGCCCTAACTTGAGCTTTAGGATGAGGAGAGATTTGACTGGTCTGGTTCCAGGTGAATGGTGTAGGGTCTTTGATGTTCTGAATTATGGTTTATTGTTGTTTTCAATTTTGCTTTTCTGTACCATCCTTGGCTGCATCCTGACTGGTACTGAAAGTCGACGCCTAACCAAAGGTAAAAGGCTATTTAAACCAAGATCTTAATATAAGAGGAGACTCAAAGATAGATGGAAGAATAAGACTAGGACACAGCAGTGTGTGTGTGTGGTGGGGGGGATCAACCTCTGACTTGTAGGTTGGTTTTGGTCTATCTGCTAGTCCCTATACCCTCCCTGATTGATGAGATCAAACCTATTCAATAGCAAGTGACCAGGAAGGGAAGGGAGAGTGAGCTGCATCGGTGAGCTGTTTCACTATTTACATGCAACGCATGACTGTGGCCTATTTTCTCTACTGAAACATGTTCCCTTATTTCCTTTCTTTTGAGGTCTTTGTTCCCCTTCCCTCCTACTTAAAATCCTTTGTGATTACAGCGGATATTACAGAGATTTACCTTTGAATATGTCATTAAGTGGGTTTGGAACTAGGATCCACTTCTTAGGGAGTGCATATGGTATCTAACTTTCAGTGTCTGTGATATTTCACTCAATGTATTTTTTCTAATTTCATCCATTTCCCAGCAAATTTCATTAATTCACTTTTTTGATGGCTAAGTAGTTTTCCATTGTATAAATGTACCATATTTTCATTATCCATTCGTCAACTGTTGGGCATTTGGGTTGACTCCATGACTTTGATATTGTAAAGAGGGCTGCAATGAACATGGTTGAGCTCGTGTCACTGTAGTGCATTGCTGCATTGTGGGGGATTATTCACAGTAGTGGTATAGCAGGGTCATATGGCATTTCAATCCTTAACATTTTTAGAAATCACCATATTGATCTCCAGAGTGGTTGGATAAGCCTGCATTCCCACCAGCAATGTATGACAGTTCCTTTCTCTCCACGTCCTCTCCAGCATTCGGTGTTAGTAAACACTATTCTCTTATGAGACACTTAGAAATGGGAGCGTCATAATTTGATTGTGAGTTGTGTGAGTTGTCCCCCATGTGCTCATATGTTTGAATTCTTAGTTTCTGTTAATGTCTGGGAAGGGTGTCACTGGCAGTCCTTCCTTTCAGAGGTGACTTAGAGTGTCACTGGAAAAGCGCATGCCACATGGAGCAGACCTCGTAGTATGTTGATCTGACTGTCGGTTTTCTCTGCCTCCTGAAGACCGCTTTGACCTGAAGGAGGGAGACCACTGTTTCTGCTTTCAGCCATCCCTTCTGGCAGGTCTTTGCCGTCATAATGGACTGTGTTTCCTCTGGAACTAAAAGACAAATAAATCTCCTTTCCCTAACATTTTCGTATATGAGTGTTGGCTCACGGTGAAAGGAAGAGTCACTTCAATCGGGAGTGACTAGATGATCGACATTTACAAGGCACATTACAGCACAGGTTACAGAGTCTAAGACACAAGAAGAAACGAAGTATTACAGTTTCCGCTCCCCTGTATTAGATAACAATTCTTAACTTCGTTTAAGTTTAGAATTAAGGTTATTTTTACACATGTGTGTGAGCATGTGCATTTGTGGTGTGTGTGCGTGTGTGTATGTGTGTGTGCGTGTGCATGTAAAGAATAGGACGCTTGAGTATTTGTGCCTTCACACCTCCGGGAGTGTCTTCAGGAACCATTGTGGATTGCTCTACTTCCTTATTGCTTTGGTCTGGGGTTTCCCAGGTTCTACCTTCCAGGGCTAGAATTACAGGCTGCCCCCATATCTGCCTGGCCTTTTTACACAGATCTGGAGATCTGAACTCAGTTCCTTCAGCTTGCAAAGCAATAGCTTTAACCCCTGAGCCATCCTCCCAGCCCTTTAACTTTTATAAATTGGTGAGAACAGTGGTAGCTAGTGCATCATTTCTGTTGTGAAAATTGAGAGAGATAATGCCTATCAAATGTCTGCCCACAATATCCATCAAATTACTATGGACCCTGTCATTATGGCCCTAATATGGATGAATACTCTCTTCTGTTTCTAATTATCTCAGCTTTGAGGGACATGAAGCATCATCAACATAAGCAAATAATATGTTTACTAATATAAATAAAAAGAAAGTGTGATTCATTAGCTTATTACCTTCCCCTACTTTTTTGTGTGTGATACGTGTGTGTAGGTCACAGAACAACCTTGGTGTGTCATGCTTAATTTCACCACATTTCCTTAGACCTATTCTCTCCATTACCTGAGGAAGACTGGCTGGCCCATGAGCTTCTAGTGATACTTTAATTCCCATTTCCCACTGGCCAATAGGGAGCTTAAAAGATTAAAGCATTGTGTCTGGTTTTTATGTCGGATCCAGACTCAAGTCCAATTTGCACATCAAGTTCTTTATCTACTGAGCCATCTCCAGTTCCCTCTTGATTTTTCAGACTGAATCTCATGTATCATAGGCTATCATAGATTCACTAGGTCGTCATGGCCTGCTTCAAACTAGAGGTCTCACTGCTTCAGCCTTGCAAGAGTATCTCCTTTATGTAAAGAAAGATGGAATTAGTTGTTCCACATGAAAGACTCTGTTCTTGATGCTGAAAACTGTGTTCATAAGAAAAGATGTGGAAGAGCCTATGGTTGTGGCTCTCTGATCCAGATTAATATGCCATGTTTTGAAATCCCAAGGATTTCTATTTTTGAAGATGACTTGCATTGCAATTATTCTTTTGATTTTCCTAGGAAATGACCTGATATTGTTCAGAGACACCATAACCATGCTTTTCTACTTATACGAGGAACTTTCACTTTATTATCATAAAATGATGTGTCTGAAGAAGTTTAGCTGAGGCATTTTAGATATGGTAAAATGTTTTAACTAGTTTTTGAAAGAGGAGTAACTTCTTGAACATTAAAGATGTCTTTATTTCAAGGGATTCTCAACAAAACTTCAGTCATTCTGTGATTACTGTAACGCAAACACTTGAAGGGGGGAAACTGCAGTGAAAAGTTTCTACAGTACAGTTTAGATGTTTTTAGTTAATTCCCACATGGGATAATGCTCAAAGAAGATCAAAATGCCAAAGCTTTCTTGCTGGTCACATCTGAAACCTCTCCTGCCAGCCAGTCACTAAAGGGCCAATGTTCCCCCTCAGGAGTCAAACTTAGGCCATGAAGTAATATAATCATTACAAAACAATTTACACAAGAAGGAAAAGCCTTTCTCTTTGTTTGTGAATAACTTCTTTGAGAAGGGATTAAAAAGCCTTCTTAATCCTGAAAACACTGATACTGATCCTGGTATTTAGCTACCAGGCGCTTCTCTGAATTTATGTGGCAAAGTTAAGCAGAATATTTTTCTTCTCAAATGAGAATGGTTATCTTTAATACTGCACACAAAACTATAGCATTAATTAGTAATTCTTTTTGATATAACTTAAAAATTGTTGTTGTGTATAAAATTTCCGATTCCATGACAGTGCTTCTTAAGTCTGGAAGGGTCCTTGGCTTACATTACAACAGAGACTTCTTTTCGGTCAGAAATGAGAGTTCAGACATACAGTCAGACTGCATATCCTCATGAGCAGGTAGGAAGTTCTGCTCTGGGAAGAACTTGGAAGTTAGTACCATAGATTATATATGTAAACTAAATCTTAAATATTTTAAAATGATTACAATTCACAGAAAAAAATAGAAATATAGCACATATTCAAATACCTATAGTCAGACATCTATCAAAAGCTGCAGCAGAACTTCAGTAATAAAAGCTTGGGATTAGCCTTTAAAATCTTACATGAAGGGTGCTGGAGAGATGGATCAGGGGTTAAGACTCTGCCTCACAAGCAGAAGGACCCAAGTTTGGATCTCGGATCCCACATAAAAACTTTCAGTCCTGAACTTGTAGCCCTGGAAAGCAAAGCCTAGGAAGCCACCAACCCACAGCAAAGCAAAAAGGATTTAGAACAATTCAGGATTATTCCTGAAGTCATCCTTGAACTTCCACAGGTACACACAGTGCCCTCGATATACATAGACACCACACACACACACACACACACACACACACACACACACACACACACACAAGATACAAAACAAAAAAGTTTAGCAGAGAGCAAGATGTCTAAGTGAATCAGTGTAATAAAATATGAAAATTTATATGTGGATGAACGACTTTTTGATTAAAGATCATATAGATAGATGCTTATTTATTATATGACACTCTGCTAATTTAAGGTAGCTTCCTTAGAACTGTTCTCAAAGTTTCTCCAAGTACATTAAGTTCATCTAAAATTATGTTATCAGAAAAGCTCAAATGTTACAAAATGCAAATTTAGAAAAACTAGAAATCCTCTACATAGAGTTTATATTATAATACTAATGTTGAGGTCAAAAGTTGTTCTCTGACTATATTTTATTGTACATATTTACATGTAATTATAAAGTCCTGAGTTCATGTTAAAAGTAATGGAATGAACAAATGACAATATGTACATAGAATTAATTTTCAATATTGAGCACTTATCTGGATGGCATGTCTTCTTTCTTTTTTTAGAATCTTTCTCTCTATCTCTCTCTCCTTCTCTGTTACTCCTTTTTCCTCTGTTTATAAATGTATATGGCATGTTATTGTATGTGTGCTCACATGTCTTTATGGTGGTGAGAGTGCATTTGTATATGTATATAGACACTTGAGTCCAGCATTTGACACCATGTGTCTTTGTCAGTACCTCTCTACCATAATTTTGAGGCTGAGTCTCTCACTTGAACTCACTGCTTGCCAGTTTGGCCAGTTGTCTATCCAGCTTGATGAAAGATTTCTCTGGGATTACAAGTGGCTTTCCATACTCGCCCATGGGTGTTGGGAATCTGAATTCTAATCCTCACCCTGTGTCACTGTCGCTTTACCCTCTAAGCAATGTCCTTGGTTCCCTTGCTAGAAGTTAAGCTAACCCATTCACTGCAGTTTATGACTTACAGTTTAATTTTCTCCTGGACTATCTTTCTCTTATAACTTTGTTTAAACAATGCAAAGCATGTGACCATTAAATTCATCAAAAGAGTGTGCCCATCAAAGTGTGTGACAGATATATTTCAATGAAAACAAATATAAATCTGGTAGATCAAGTGTGACATGCTATGTATTTCTATCAATGAACACTACAATTAAACATTTATAGAAATATATTTTCCAGGTTCTTTACAATGTATATCATTCATATACATATTTAGCTTATCAGATTATATGGTGTATATTCATTCATATTTATATACACGTTAGGGCAAGCACTTATGCCCATCTACATGTGCATTTAGACATTATGTAGGCACATAGGTTATCTCATTTTACCAAGCCTAACATAAACATTCCTTGAAGTAGAATGTCACTCATGCTTGTTCCCAACCTCTTTCTGATTCTGTCTACTGTCAATCAGGGAGACTCCTCTCCCAGCCCTCCAGATCTCTCTGCTCTTCTACTCACAAGCTCAGTCCTTCTGTCTGCCTTTTAAGCTAACACTCCTGAAAACCTTCTTTTAAATGTTTACTAAAGCTAGCATCAGACCATGTTTCTTCCCTAGTGTTAAATCAACACTTCCCACTACATCTCATTTTTGACTGCTGAGTTTATCACTGGGAGGAGGTGAGGATTTCTGTGTCTGCCAATTGGCACTGCTTGGGAGGAAATCTGGCATTAGAACAATTGCACATTTAAAGGCAATGCCGCCAGCCCTCTGTTCACTGGGCATCCCCCCTGCTCTTTCCAAAGACCTCTGTTCATCTAAAACTTAATGTGGCTCTTACAAAGGCAAAAAAAATATGACAATCCATATATTGCTTTCCATAAAATGGAATGTGCTAGCTGGGTATGTTATCTCAGTAAGTCTGGAGTAAATATCAAGAGAAAAGTCTTACATTTCTAAACTGCAGTTAGATATGAACAGGAACCAAACTGCATCTGTACGAGAGTAATTGAATGAAAATGTTTAGGAGGTTGACAAGTGAAGATTAAGAAGGTGAGTTAGTACATCTGCTAGCAATGATCATCTTGAGATTTGCCTTTCTGGCCGGGAGATAATAGGTCACTGCAGGCTCAGATTCAAAAAGAAAACTGATTTATAAACACATTTTAATATAGATTAGGCTGCTGAGGACAAAGTCTTGACATACCAAATATTTGAGAAATAGAATGTTCCCAGGTAGGAAGACAGATGACTGTTCTTTTGCGAAGGCTAGTTAGAGGCTGAGGGCTTGTGACTGTGAAAAGCGGTTAAGTCTCAGTGAAAACAAAGAAGCTAAGTGGTGACATCTTGGGAGTCTGGAATGTATGGATGGAATTGAGAAAAGCTCAGGATAATAATTAAAAAATAAATAAGCCTAATCAGAATAATTAGTGGAAATATATTGTGTCACACACACACACACACACACACACACACACACACACACACACACACACACCACAAACACACACACACAAACAATCCTCGTCTAAGAGGAATTGTTGAATTTCAAGGCAAATATATGAAGTTAGCAATATTATCCAGAAGGTGTATGTAAAGCAGAAGCAATTCCCACCATTAAGAAACTAAGTCCTTCAAGAAATGTCATGGATACCACAATCCATAGATTCTATAGACAAATAGATATACAGTTCATAGACAAAATGCTCTCTTTCCCTTTCTCTTTTAGTTCAAGCTCATGAATGAAGATAACTTACTCTTTTCTACATTTTTAAAATATTATTTATAAGTTATTAGTATTCCTATAGTCATGGATTCTTTTTATCTTAAGGTTCACTAGTCTTATGTCAATGCGGAACATCTTTGCTTAAATTCTAAATTAGCATATCCTTTGAAAACATTTTCAATTTTTTTATTATTTTATATATGCTATATGTGTGCATATGTGTGTGTGTCATCTTTCTCTTGGTTTGTGTATTTATAGTAGAAACTTCTAGGTATATAAAATAGAATACAATATTTACATGCTACACATCTTCAAATTAAATTTCAGGAAACAAAGCTAAACAGACAAGTATCAAAAGGAAAAATGGCTAAAAATAGTTTAATAAGCTGATAAAAACATGAATAGGTTCAAGGTGCTAAGGAACTAATAAAGCTCTAATTAAACTAGAGAATTGTAAAGCTGCATTTGTGAATGTTTTAACTAAAGTACAGAAAACTCAAGGAATTTTTAAGTATTCACTAGAGAAACCTGCATTTTGTTGTAGAAAGCTCAGGATCAGCCTCTGAATACTGTAGAGAGTAAGAAACAATAAAGTAGCTTCTAAACAGTGAGGAAATTTAAAAGGAATACTGAGCTTTATGGTAAAAAACTTATTCTTTAAAATCTAGGGCAATAATAGACATTATCGTTAAAACTGGGTAGTTTTGTCACTGAAAATTCTACATACTGTGAAAAAACACTAAAGTGCTCTCGACATTGAAGCCATCCTCTAAGATCAAGTGAAGTGCAAGAGCAGGTTGATTAAAAAAAAAAAAAAACTGTTAAGGCATTTAGAGAAGATGCCTATTTTAAATATATTTAATTATTTATTATTTATTCAATTGTGCGTGTATGCATGTGTGCGTGTGTGTGTATGTATGTGTGTGTGTAGAACCACAGACGAATTCGGTAACCACCATGGACTGCCTCCACCTCCTCCTTGTTTACTCTGCCTCGGGATTCACAGGCTCAGCTCTACCAGGACCAGAAACGCAGGCCACCCCCGCTTCTGCCTGGCTCTAGGATCCGAACTCAGGACCTTCCACCTGCAAGGCAGAGGCTTAACTCCTGAGCCACCTCTCCAGCCCCAAGAAGATGCCTATTTTAAATATTAACATCAGCATTCACCATAGTTATATTTGAGATGGGAAGGTGGTGGATCATGTATGATATCCTGGACATGACATAGTTGTGATATACAAGATTCCAAAGCAGATATATAGACACACACAAGAATTGCATGCGAACTGTTTTATTAACATCTCTCCATAACATCAGACAAGTCTCAAAAAATTCCACACCTCTCTGAGAGGCTGATGAGAACCAAAGCTGACGGGGAAATAAAGGAGGATGCTTTCTTCAAGGGTACAGCCACTGATCTGGGATTATTGATGGAGCATGAATAAGGTGAGGCATAAGTCTTCACAGACTAGCCAAAACAGTAGAATGCACAAGTGAAAATATTTTAAAGTATTGTGAAGTCTGGCAGGGAAGATAAATAGTTATGTGGGAGAAAGAAGCAGGGATTTGGGAATAAAAGTTGAAATATTATATTTTCATGTATACTATATTCATGTATACAACATTAAAAATGAAAGGAAGGAAGGAAGGAAGGAAGGAAGGAAGGAAGGAAGGAAGGAAGGAAGGAAGGAAGGAAGGAAGGAAGGAAGGAAGGAAGGAAGAAGGAAAAAGAAAGAAAGAAAGAAAGAAAGAAAGAAAGAAAGAAAGAAAGAAAGAAAGAAAGAAAGAAAGAAAGAAAGAAAACTCAGTAGAATCATCTAAAAAGCACTCAGGCCACATTGTCACAGTATATAAATACCAATTAATAAATTAAAATATGTCTTCCTTTCACCAAATAATGTAATTTAATAATGAAGTATATTAAACTCTATGTCAATGAAGAAGCTATACTAGTCTCAGTACCAGAGTTGATTAAGCTTCAGAATATCATTGTTGATGGGGCCATTAAGGGTTAACCAGCACTGATGATAACTTAATATATTAAAGCTGAATGAAATGTGTATAATTATGTCCAGTATATTATGTACACTGATATACGTATATGCAAGTATGTAGATTATAGAAATATAGTAGAACTTGGTTTGGCAATATTATTTACTAACAACAGAAAACAAGGAAAAATCCTAATACTCACCAACAATTAAATACATAATTTAAATAATTTAAATACATAAATGTCAAGTAGCTTTTGATACACATATACAGTAGAATATTATGGTATCATTTAATTGAATGAAACTGTAGCTATATTTATTAATATGTACTTCATAATTATACCATTGAGTTACTAAATCAGTTCTGAATGAATTTTCACAGTACTATTGAAATAATGAAATAATTAACCCATACTAATTAAGATGTTTGAAGATAAAAACTTATGATGTGAAATGCAGGAAAATATGGAAGGAAGAGAGAGTGGAGTTTGAAAAACAGGGCAAAAGAGAGTAAGAGAAAGAGATGATGGTGATGGTGATGTAATTAGAGATAGGGTAGTGACTTTTTTATTAAGAAGAATGTCTTTAAAGGTCAACAATCTTAACTCCCCTGATAGTCATTACAGTACCACAAATATTTTCAATGTAATATTTCATTGTGCTGATACACATAACTCTTATTTGTGTTCTATTTAACCATGGAGAACTATAATATAATATTAATGGTAGATCAATTTCTATGTGTTTAATTTTATTCCTTCCATTTTGATTGAAAGGTATTTTTACATAAGTACAAGTGCCTAATACATGGAAATATTTTTTAAAAAGTAAAACTAACTGTTTTTAATGATCTCAGTGCAAGGATAATAGAGATGATAATTAATCTCTATCATTAATTACCTTGCAGTTTTCTATCCTAGGTACAATTTTTGCTGAAATATGACTTTTTAATCACCTTTTCCTATGTCCATATCTTCCTTTACAAGTTAGCTATCTGCACTCTCTTATTTCATTTCAGTACTGGAGAACTGATCTGTTTAGCACCATCAGCCTGTGTCCCCATGAAGTTCTCTCCAATATACTATAGGTTCATGTTGGTGTAAGTACTTCAAGCATCCTGGAAATTAGGTCTAAATAAATACAAGATGTTAAGTTAGAGGAACCCGTGTTTCTTTTGCAGATACACTCTTCAAAACCATCTGCACAGAATCATTCATGCCAGCTTGATATCAGTGTACAAATGATCTGGGACACTGTCTGATCCTTTCTGCAGTCTTATTGTCTGGGTGCTGCTCGGGGCACCTCACTCTTCTCTGCGCCCATTCCATTCTGCGAGAGTTCATGAAAACAGAAAAACACTGAGATTGTACTTATCCATTAAGTAGAAATTACTGTCAAGTTCAGGGAAATTTCAGTCCTAATTGAGTCAATGCTCATTTCCTAGTCATATAGCACCTGAGATCTATGTCTTGAGTGAATTGACACAGGATGGATTCTGTGCTTTTCTTTCCCATTTCTACCCACTCAAGATTAGAATATGTGTGTGTGTGTGTGTGTGTGTGTGTGTGTATGTGTGTGTGTAAATTCCAGTATTCCAATACCACTGAAAATTTTACTCAGTGCAAGATAGAAACCATGTAACATGAGCACAGAAGTTACAAAAGCTGAGTGAAACTGATGGAAACAAAATTTGAGAAGATGCAGTGATAAGCACAGAGCATCAGCATTTCAATGTCTCTCAGTGTTCTCTGCAGCAAAGGAACATCTTTAAGTTCAGAGGGTAATTGTACATGTATATTTTAAGCTATGAATACTACTTTGAATGAAAGTGCGATTGTGTTTTTCATCCGAAGGATGGATTTGAAATGGTTTGCACAGGGCCTCTGAGTGACACCCACATTAGGATTATTGCTTTTGCTGTAGATGTTATTAGAGTAACATGGAAACCACTAAGATGCGGCTTCTAGGTCCACTAAAGTGGATTTCTTTCAATCTGCTCTGGTCAGCCTTCAGAAGACGGATTACAATGGAGACAAAAATATGGTTTACAGTGATAAATACATTTTATATCTCTGAACTAAATATAAAAACTTGACAGAGATGGCAATTTATTCCCTCATATTTTGAAATGGTAAGGTCTTTTTATTATTTTTAACTAAAAATAAATTTTCATATATTCCTAGAGATTAAAAATTGTAAGCAAAGTAAAAAATGATTTTTATTATTCAGATTTTAAGATAAGAAAATTAACATCATTTTTCTCTTTTAGCACATGTATAAATGCACATGCAAACACAAACACACACACACATACACAGCTATTCAGACCTCTAACAGAGAAAGTACTATACATATATAAGACATATAACAAAGAAATGGGTGATCAGGAAAATTTCCACCAATATATAGATGATTCTAACATTTTCAAAACTTACCATTTTTTTTGAAAATCATGGAAAATTCTGTCTTTTTCTCCATTGTATCAAACTTATCAACATGTATTATTTTGGATCCTTTTCAATTCTTCATTGATGCTTTCCTTTTCTTCCCTCCCTACCATCTTCGATCTCTAAGCTACTTCATGCCTGCTCCTTCAATAGACTTCTGATTTTCGGTTCTCTCTGCTTCAATCTGCTTCAGTCTCACTCTCAATGATGTCTTTTTAAAATAACCACTTTCATTATGACACGTCTCTCTCCCAAGCATTCACAGTTCCGTTGGCGAAATCACTTGGAAAATTGTTCAAAAATGCCTTGCTTTTTTCATGTCATGTTCAAATCTAGGATAACATTTTACATGGTTGGTCGAAAAATGTCTTTAAGATAAGGCTATACAACCAGAGGACATTTACAATCAGAACTATAAAGGAAGAATTGATGCACAGGAGGATGAATAGGTGGATGGATGGATAGGTAGATGGATGGATGGACAGACAAACTGAGAGATATATGGAATATTGATAGCTATTTTCTAATCTAACATTATAGCATTATTCATTGTAACATTGCAGCATTATTTCATCATCTCTTAAAATTGTCCAGCCTTTCAAGTTGGTTCATATTAGATACTGAAAAGAAAGAATCATCAGTTTTATAGAATCTGTTCTTGAAAGAAGTATGACATTGTGGGGAAAAAATCCGGGATATATTAAGTCTTCCTGTTCTGACCTTGAACGTTGAGCTGTCAAGCAAAAGCAGATAAGAAAAGACCTAGAGTGTATCTCATTCCCTCAGTGTGACTGACAGCTAGAAAAAGGTATCCAATTCCTTATTAAATAAATCATCTGAAAAGCTTCAATTTCAAAATTTCATTGAGTTCACATGAAAATGTTTTATGAAAGTTTTTTTTTCTGAAAAACATGCTAACTCAGTTCCGTCTTCACGTATGTCAAAGTAGAGAAGAGATAGGTCTAAATAATTGTACGAATTTGTGTAATTTTCCCTCTGTGATGATGATAGCAAGGATATCAGGGTTTTAAAGGAATGATAAGTGGAAGAACACTCATTAAGTCTTATCAGAATGGTCATAGCTATGATATGGACATACATATAGACGGCTAAAGAGCTGAAAGGAAAACATGCAGGGCGGCACACAGTGAAGAGAAGCAGAGTTAGTTACACTGCGAAACCTTGACACCATCTCCCAGTATGCCTGTGTCCATAATAAAGGTCATTAGATTCAAACACTCAGTGTCTGCTGCTGGCTTTTGGTTATATTAAATAACAATAGTTATAATTTTGATAGAATTCAGAAAGCTTCCTGCAAATCTGGAGTTACACGATAATTTGTTTCATATAATGAGATTTTGACTCATAGTACATCACTGTCACCTCTGCCTTCAATTGGTGTTAATGAATGGAAGAGCCTTGATCTTCAAATCACATAATATTCAGCGTTAAATAGGCTCTACTACTCTGTTTGATAAACAGCAGTCTGGCCAAGATGGACTATTGAGAGTTTATTTTCACTAGAACAATTATGAAATTGGCCTCACATAAGTACCCTAATTTAAGTAGATGGAGTATGTTTGGTTTATTGAAATGAAAATTTTCAGAAGAAGAAAAAAAACACCCTTGAGAAGGTTGTTAAGACAATATAACAAGTTAGATTAATATAGATTTGACCAGCAAATGATTTTTCACTTACTGGCCTCTGGATTTCAATAATATTTAGCCAGAGGCTGTTCAAGTACCATCATTTGAGCTTTTTATATAAAAAAAAAGACAGAAAAGAAGCTTTAATGAGCTTGCTCGGGTTCATAACATTCAGACTGCAAACTCGGAAAACAAAACCAACCACCTGGAAATGTTTGACCTAAGGTTCTGAAGGGAATTCTCTGAAGAAGTGGAGATTTGCCGGCTACCAAAGAGGAAGAAGGGGAATGTAGTGAAAAAAAAAAAAAAAAAAAAAAACTTTCCTAGCTCAAGCTTTAAAAAGCCTTCCAGACTCCAGAATATTAGATTTAGGCAGTGTCATAGTTAGACACAGGTACCAACTTGATAGTTGAGAGTTTGAGCTCTGGGCACTTTTGTAGAGAATTAGTTGCTGAGTTAAACCCAAAGTGAACCTGGAGGAGATGGTTTAATTGATAGGGAAGGTACAGCCCATAGTGGATGGGACTAGGCCCTGGGTAGGTGAATAGAATGGAGGGAACTGACTGAGAAAGCTGGCGTACTTCTGACTATTTGCCCAGACATGCTGGCCTGGCAAGCAAGGATTGTCACTCTTTCAGCTGCTATGTGGTATGGTGTGGCCAGTTTCCTTGGCTCTTGGTGTTGGTGTGGGCTCTCCTGCCAATCTGGACAAGGAACTGTAACTGGATTATCTCAAGAAAATAAATCCCTTGTTCCTTGAAGCAATGTAAAGGTGATTTTTATCAGCAGCCATGCAGAGTGACCGTGACAGTTAGAATCTGAAAGAAAAGAAGTTTACATAGAAAAATTATTGAATAGGTGGGATGTTACTCTACAGTGTACAGCCAAAGTGTTAATATGTTTTTAAGCTGATAATGCTAAGTTGTTTTAAGAGTTTATGGAAAATCTTTAGAAAGTCTAATCAGGTTACGTCTCAAAGGATGTCAACTGCAAGACTGCCCTTTGTACACTAAGTAGCGACATGCCTAAAAAATGGGAGGGAAACTCTCATGATAATGTAATATAAAATATTCAGTATGAAATAGATGTTTTGGACACTGGGCTAGATGTTTTACCAGAGGCATTTCACTTTCCATGGTAAAAATAAGGAATGAGAAATATGGATGTGGCTAAATGTTTAAAAACCTTTTCCTTACAAGGAGAAAGACTCCAAGTCAGACCTTCAGGTCCCAAGTAAAAATGCAGGTGACCGTAAATATCAGTACTGGAAATTGAAGCCTGGGATCCAAACAGCAAAACAATAGGAGGGTAGAACAACCAAGGTGATTCCTGATACCACAATTCTGCCTCTACCAGCACACACGTTCAAATGTCCTCTTGTACACACATGTACTTACACTCACATCTAACACACACACACAGACACACCCACACACCCACACACGCAAATAGATATATGCAAAAATAATTTTAAAATAAGGAATGAGAACCTCAGAGAAGTGTCTCACTTGAGATTTGGATACTGGTATTATATCAAGACTTAATGTTTCATTCCAGGACATCTAATCCCCCCAAATACACAATTATCTGGCATAGTTTTATTTAGATTTCCCAGTTGTGAACATTATTGTACAAAACTAAATTTACACCTGTTTAAATTAGGTCACTTAGAAATAGGTTTATTGTATTTGATTTGTGTGGTGTGTTTATGTGTGTGTTTGTATGTTTGTGTGTGTGTGTGTGTGTGTGTGTGTGTGTGTGTGTGTGGTTCCATTTTATTTCTGTTTTATTAATGTAAATGAAGAACTGAAACTGGGGCAGGATGTGATGCCTCTGTGATTATTTTATCAAGATTGATTTTGAAATTATTATTTAAAATATACATCTCATTTACTGAACAAAAAATATTAACACCTGGCTCTATAGTAAAAGCAGGTAGCACAAAGAAAATGACAGACTCCCTCCAAACTTGGCCACCAGCAAACCAGGTTTCTTCTTAGGTATTTAGTGACAACATTCAAGTAACCTAATGTCATTCAAGTAATCGGATCTTTGATCCTTTCTACTTACATATATTAATATTTACAACTCAATCTTATGTTAAACCAGAAGTAGACACAATGTGTATTTCTCCTTCATTATCACTGCGGTAGACCATTGTGGACTTCTTAGCATCTCTTTTTAGTTTCAGTTAATTATATCTGTGGTACATAGTCCAATGTTTACAATCAGTGAGCTTGTTGAGGGGGAGATCATAGGCCCAAGGGGGGAACACAATACGAGGAGAAAGTTATAAGGACATAATATCAAGTTCCCATCTAATTTCTTGTCATTATACCCACAGATTAGAGATGCTTTCAGCATTAGATCCAGAAGCAACCTTTTGCGATGGAAGATGTTTAATACAGAGAATCATAGTTGAGCAAAGCAAGAGCTTAAGTGGACAACTGGGTTGCAATCAGGATATCTAAATCACCTCTCCCACTACAAAGCTCAGAGATTATCGTAAAAAGGGGGCCGTAAGAAGGCAAGACTCTGGGGGTGTGGGGGTGTAGAGGAGTACTGCTAGACAGTATCTTTTGGACACAACAGAACTACTTTATCCTGCAAGTCCCTGCAGTTTTGTCTACTTCTGCAGAACCTGCAAGGATTTGATCCATCTATTTATCATGGAAAGGGCAAGATCTGAAGAGGCGCCCCACCTCCTTAAAAAACCACAGGGCATTGATGTGGGATAGGAGGGGAGGTAGGGAAGTTATATTTTTCAGCAGTATAAACACCGATTCTCAAGGTGGTGCTCAAGTTCGCGCCAGTATACGCAACCCAGGTGAAACTCACAGAATCATACACAAAAAAGACGGGGGAGGGGGTTAGGAAAAGAAGATATGCCAGTTGGAAAACTGAGTGGGGTTTGGATCGGTTGATAATAATGGGAGAAAATGACATGCATTCATTGTGCTCGTGTGTGAAATTCTAAACTAATAAAAATAATAAAGTAAAATAGTAAATACAATAAAATTAAAGCATTCATTTAGGCAATTGCACAACTCAGGGCATCCCTGCTGACCTTTCAGGGAATCTCTATGTCTATAACAAGTTATCTTCCCTGCCTTAGGCAATACTGACAGACAGGTTGTGAGCGGCACCTAGGGTGATGCAATTGAAAGTTCTCTGAAATTCACCAATGCAGTTCCAGATCTTGATTCTGGCATGTATTCATTTGGTAATTTTAGGAAGGCTTCTGACTATAGTTTTACTCCCTTACTTAAAACTGTTTTTTTTTTTCAAGGAAGCAGAATTTATAAAATAGGGCCACTGTTTACATAGACATGGGAGACTGTAATTCAAGTCCTTCTCAGACCACATGGTCTCATAGCATATACTCTCTGAATGCAACAATAAGAATAGTTTGGAATATTCTAGTATAAACTCTGAGTTCTAGTAACTGATCATCTCTATGCACTTATTTTGGTTGTCATGAACCTTTTCTGGCTTGGAATTTGTGAAGGGTTTCATTTTTTTTTTTAATTTAAACTCTCTTCATGGGAGAATGTTGGATATTCCATCCAAAGTAGAGGGATTTACACTCATCTATTCTCTATTGACCACTACTATTGCCAGGTAACATTTCTGGGTTAGAATCAACTAACTGCACAAATCTGGAGGCATGGTGTAAGTGTCTGCATATGAGAGGGAACATGTGATATTCGTGTTACTGAGAACTTTTAGTAGGGGCTGGAGAGACGGCTCAACAATTAAGCCTCTGCCTCAGAAGCTGAAGGTCCTCAGTTCAGAACCTGGATACTATGTAAAAATGCCAGGAGGAAATGGTGGCGGCAAAGCAAAGAGGAGACAGGAAGCAATCCAGGGTGATTCCCGTTGTTACCTTTGGGCCCCCACAGGCACATGTGGTGCCCTGCGGTAAATATGGACACACAAATGATGGATGCATGCACGCGCACACATACACACAAAAAATTTAGAGGATCATTGAAAGATTTAATAAATAATGTATTCATATATATAATAAATATGACATTCTGTTGCAAGTGATGAAACCTTCCCTACTATATATATCTTGTTTATACTAGGAAAACACTCATCATTTTTTACAAATTCATATTTACCTGGTGCCCTGAAATCTACCTGGTGATTGTTTGTGATAATTCAATTTGTGCTCTTTATAAATTATAAGCTCTGTTTGTGTCCTTTGTATTTAAAAGGAAAGAAAACCAAACTTCCCAAGTCTTCTGACTTGACTATATCCACAATTCATATTATTTTCATTCTTTTTAACACATACCAGGCTCTTGCCTAAGTAATGTTCCTCTTATCTTCTTTGTTTCTTTAAGTACTATATTTAAAGAATCATCTATCCTATCTGCATTTCTAAATAAATCCCCTTCCTTACATACCACAACCAGCACAAACCGCCATTATTAGTCGATGTCTTACATGTGGATAGGAGATGGTCTGCTGTGGTTAGCAATACCTGCTCATCAGTTAACACTGCCTCTGGTACATATAGTGTACTCCACACATATGTTAATAAATATGAACATCCAAAAATATATTAACATTCCTTAAAAGTAAATGCACCCAGTTTTTCTGATTTGTGAATAGAAAGATAAAAGTTCAAACCTCCAAGAAGTATTGTTGATAAAATGATGCTCACAGGGTACAGTGAATCATTAACAGAGCATATGTGATCAATAATCATAGTTATTTTTCACATCTATTTCACTATATTCTTTTGGAAATATTGATGTGATAATAGTCTTGAAATAAATTATTATAGAAAAGTATCTCTGAAGAGCCCTTTGGAAAAATTCACACTGCTATAAAAACTAAAATCAGGTCTTCTCAAGACATTTGTATAATTCATCCACTTATCCACATGCATAACTTCAGATGTTATGATTCATCTATTTACAGGGGCTATGTGTATGTTATTTGCTCCTGTTTGTTATAATGATCATAGTATTGGCTTTAAAACTATACATTCCACCATTTTTCTTGTTTACTTTTGCTTCCATTTTTTTCCTCCATTCTATTCCTCCTCATCCTTCCTGTCTATATTTTATTTTCTTATTTTTGAAGGTTTCATTATCTCTGCCATCTCTGCTTCTCCAGTCTTTTTTTCTTTACCTGTTATTCTTTCAAACCACTGCATTACTATAGCTTAAGAAGACAATGAAATATTTGATGAGCGCACACACACACACACACACACACACACACACACACACGAAAATACACTATTCCAAAGAATGGAGATAGTCTGTCCCTCTTTATAGATTTATCTCCTGCAGGCACAATCAGAATAGTTTCATGGGGACATTTTAAATTGCTGAAAAATTTATATTGCCATTTGTGATGAATGAGTACAGAGAATGCTGTGACTCAAGTCTCCTCATTTAGAGTTTCATTCAATCAATCTTCTGTCACCATCATTCACTCAGCAATTACCATGTATAGATCATCATGATAAGCCCTAAGGTGTAGCACAACCTCATGTATTGAGGAAAATAAGGAAAAACTTAATGAGATAAACCTTTTAACTTTAGAATTATGTAAACGAAGTATTTTCAATAATTGGGTTATAAAAATATTGTAAAAGAGCGTTAACAGTTTTGTAGAGATGGAACTTTTTTGAGAAATGGTAAGAAAGGGTTGATTCATGTATACCTTGGGTGAAAAGAAGGTAAATATATTCTTTCCTGTCACAAACGCAAATCATTTTTTTGCAGAGGAAAGTTCCAAACGCTGTTTGTTTTTAACATTAGCCTTCCAGTCCTTCGATAACAATCTTTATTATTTAAGTACTCCAAGGGGCTAAATTTCTCAATTCTTCAAATATTGACCATAAAGTATTTATATGTCTTTTCACCTTTATCTAATGAATCTTCTCTTTAAATACTTGGGTTTTGAGATAGATAGATAGGTAGGTAGGTTGGTAGGTAGGTAGATAGATAGATAGATAGATAGATAGATAGATAGATAGATAGATAGATAGAATATTAGTGAAATAGAAAATCTGAATAAAATAAATAGTAAAGATAAACTTACATGCATTTTGGTGTCATTTTCGTATGTGATTAATTTGTGTTTGCCTCTTCCACTTTTCTCCAAACCCTGGTCACCCTGACTCCCTATCACTTCATTATATCCCATTCCCTCTATTTTAGCACTTTAATGTTACCTCCACCATTTTCTTTTTTTTTTCATTTTTTCATTTTTTTATTATTATTTCCGCTCATACAAACTTAATATGTACACCGGTTTCCTCCCTCCCTCTTTCTCCCCCCTACCCTCCTGCTCCCCCTCCCCTCACCCCTCTCTCCCCATCCCACAGTGCCTCCCCCCCAATCCCCGGAGAATTCTTTAATGTGCATGCCAGACTCTCCTCTGGGCCCTCCTCTCTGATGACATACAATGACCCAGTGGCTTTTCCCTGAACCCTTTCCTGTGTTCCCCTTAAGCATAGGAACACTACTGTGGCTGTCAATCCCTTGCCTCCAAGGATCTTGGTGCCTTTAGCAGATGCTAGACTTTATGGGGTCAATAGTGTGTGCATGCGCAGGGCATGCAAAGTCCTATTATGATTGCTTCGGCCCTAACTTGTGTGGAGTATCTCGCATATCATTGCTCCTCCCATCCTTGTGCTCTTACAATCTGACCGCCCCCTCTTCCGCAAATTTCCCTGAGCTTCAGGATGGGGAGAGATTAGGCTGGCCTAGTTCTAGGTGGTTGATATAGAGTCTCTGAAGTTCTGGATAGTGGTTCCGTTGATTTTCTTTTGCAGTTTTGCTGCTCCTGTAATGCCCTTCACTCCGTCCTGATGGGTATTGTATTTCACCCCCTGGCCAGAGATAAAAAAATGTTAAACCAGAGTTTTGTTATTCGAGTATATTCAAAGGTAGATGTAATAAAAGTAGGAAACTTCAGTGAGGGAAGGGTCAGTCACACATTTGCAAAATGGTTACTTTTTATCTGCCAGACTATACGCCCTCCCCTTCTGGTGAGTTCATACCCCCTCAGTTGTAAATGGTCAGGAAGGAAAGTCTGTGAACTTAACCAGATTTCTCATTACTTACTTGCAGTCCTTGATGGAGGCCTATTTTCTCTGCTGTAACATGGTCCCCTCTCTCCTTGTTTCTGGTGTGGCCCTCCTTCCCCAATCCCTCTTGTTCATAATCCTTGCAATTACTATAGGTATTACAGAGATTTATCTTTGAGTGTCTTTAGGTGGGCTGGGTAGGTTTGGTACTAGAAGCCACCTATAAGGGAGTACATACGGCACTTAATTTTCTGGGTCTGGGATACTTCACTTAATATCATTGTTTCTAATAACATCTATTACCTGGCAAATTCCAGTAATTCATCGTTTTTGATGGCTGAGTAGTACTCCATTTTATAGATGTACCACAGTTTCCTTATCCACTCATCAACTGTTGGACATTTGGGTTGATTCCATGACCTTGCTATTGTAAACAGTGCTGCTATGAACATGGTTGTGATTGTGCTATCGAGGTGAATTTTTGCTGTATGGGGGGTTATTCCCAAAAGTGGAATAGCAGGGTCATATGGTATTTCAATCTTTAATTTCTTTACGAATCACCAGACAGCTCGCCAGAGTGGCTGTATGAGCCTGCATTCCCACCAGCAATGTAGGAGAGTTCCCCTCTCTCCATATCCTCTCTAGCATTTATTGTTGTTTGTATTGCCCTCCACCATTTTCTTAAAATAATACCCTTCTTATTTTGTTATCTTCTTTCTAGGTTTTTAATCTCTACCCAGCATACATTCAAATTAAAAGCTGCTATTCATATATGAGATGTTTGGCATTTGTCATTCTTAGATTGGGCAAATGTTAAAATGTTAAAATGACCATTCTCAAATTCATCTTTTTTTGTGCAAATGCCATAATTTCATCTTTCTCTGTGTCTGCATAATTTCTACAAAATTTATATTGTATATTTTCAACTATTCATTCATCGACGTACATCTAAGCTGGTTCCATTTCTTTCCTATCATGAGTACAGCAGCAATAAACATGGATGTGTAGCTCTGTAGCAGGAAGTGCTGTCTTTTGGATGTTTGCCAGCAGTGATGTTTCTGGGTCCTTTGGATATTCTATTTTTACTTGTTTGTGAAATTTTCCATATTGAATTCCACTGATGCTCTTTCTGACAGTGAATCAAAGGTTTGACTTTCCCCATTCCTGGTCATCATTACTTCCACCCAGTTAGAATGGCTTCTCAATGAGCATATATAAATGGATGGTGTTTTAAAGGTCTTGCTTTCTAAACTGGTGGTGGTCCATTGACCCATCTGTAATTTTGCTGAGTGGCAAAAAGCAATGATCATGAGCCAAATGGGAGAAAAAAAAATAATGTTTCTGGGTCTTACTTTGTCAACAAGCCAGTAAGGACAAAGGATTTCAAGACTAAATACCAGAATATTCTGATACCAGAAGAGAAGTGAATTGACTATTGAGCTGATAGACTCATTCACTGTGAGGCCTGGAAGGAACAGTTTTTATGGGCTTCAGCTGATTCAAGTTGAGGATTAGAAGGAGACATTCTTAAGGGCAATTATGGAGCCGTAGTTTTATAATAATGCACTATAAATTTCAAAATATGGAAGAAAACATGTTGAAAGTTTTCTTATAGAGAAATGATTAATGGTTCAAGAGTGAGACCTGCAATCTCAACATTAAATAATATACATATTGATTGAGATTTTATATTGCGCTGTGCAATACGCACATTGATTGAGATTTTTTTATATTGCACTGTGTTGTTTGTTTGGCGTCTATCATCTAAAGTGTCTTATCAAGAGAAGAATTACATGTAAGGACCAAAAGACTGTGGAAGAGTGAAGGGTTACTCTTCGGTGTTTCCCAATTAGTGTGACTTCACTATATTGCCTAAAGACCAAGTCTATAGCTCAGGCTGTGTGTGTGTGTGTGTGTGTGTGTATTGCTTTCAGTTAAAAGCTGGTTTATTTAAAAAAAAAAAGTAACTAAAATCATCATTTACAATGTCAAGCAAATCCCATAGTAATTGACAATGAGGAAATCATGCTCACTGTTAGAAGGACTCATTTACAATTTCCAAATAAAACTGCTGGCATCCTGGACTCTCACACTGGATGTGCTTTACTAATTCTGTGCTGCTTCTTTATGTTAATTTTCTCTGCTGCTATATTAAGCAAGGATTCATAGACTGGAAGGTATGAACCATCTAATATATCATAATATATCAGTTAATAAGCTTTTAGAATGTCAATAGGCATCCTTGTGCACATAGAAAAAAAATAGAGTTTTTAAAGAGTGGAGACGAAAATACCCAGACATTTAAGAGTAAGGAAACATATTCATCCTTGTTGAAGATCAAAGCCCAAGGAAGTAGAGCATCACAGCTCATTGTTGACTTCACATTCCATGAGCCATGTGGACTTGAGAGTATGGTCAGGACAGAAGGATAGCATATACTAGCTAGAGTGGTAAAGTTACTCAAACCCAGAAAACAGCAGTCAATAAAGTTACACTGAAAGAAAATTCATAAAACCTGTGAACTATCAACTATCTAAGAATATGAAATAAAACTTTCACTTTTTTAGTAGGTAGTTGCACATTCTAGAGTTTTCACATATTCTAAAACATGTATTCCTCGCTGTTTCCTTGCAAGGCAAGTTTGACATTATTGGCACATAAGTATGTTAAGAGAACAATCAGCTAAAAGGCTAAATCACATACATGAAATATTTGATAATATGTGGACTATGACAGTGTGTTGGAGACAACAGATTGCCATCCTTCCAGTGAGAATATTTGAAATTCATCTAATCTTTTGTGATTCATATTTTCATTCAAAAGAATAATACACAAAGACTCTGTACTGTCATATCTATGCATATATAAAATATGTATATATAATGCACACATGTTTATGTATATACATATTTAATTTCCTTCCTAAGCAAAACACTACAGTGAATTCATTAAGACTGAATTTGTAGATGTGATATATAAAATAAGGGCCAGGTTTTTATTTTTATTTAAATTATTTCCTTCTGATTTCCCCAAGGCAGAATCACATCATAAAAGAGGCAGCAGAAAACGTTTCTTATTAGCGTGTAAGCAGATTTTTTATGTCACTGTACATATTATAAAACTAAAGAGAAGGCCAGGCCTAACCATATAATTTGTAAAAAAAAAAAAAAATAAGATCATCAATGCTGGCACATTTGTTAAAATGGTTTACATTGTAGGTATCCAGCTTTTATATTCCAAGAATTGCATTGCCCTGCATTCATTGCAAATATTAATAATAGGTATTTGGGTAAATTATCAGATGAGAAAGGCACTAAAATAAGGTTTCTATAACAATTGTTATTATTATTGTTATTATTCATGTGACTATAAATCACTTTCAAAGTGAAAACATGGCTTTCATTTGTGCATATCAATTGCTAAAGTAGGCTTTGTTTTAAATTGTCATTCTGTTTTTATGAGCAATTCCCAAGACAAGATTATTAGGTTAGGTAGCTATTTTAAATGTAAAGGGAAAACAACAGTTCTTTCTGCAGAGCTCACTGGCTTTAACATTGCAATTATTTAATTGTATGTGAAAAACAATGTCACAATGTCCTATAAATTATTTCACCTATAATAATAGTGATATGCAAACAACTCTTTCAGGGACCCGAAACAAAGCAAACAGAAACCATCAAGTCTATAACCTGTGAACTATCAGCTATCTAAAAATATGAAATAAAACTTTCACTATCTGCCATCAACTGTATTTTCTAAACTCTTCAAAAGTTTTTGTTGATAAATTTGATTCCTAGCATTGCAAAAAGAAAAACAAAATAAAGATTTTTTTAAGCAACATGTTCCTATATTTATTTGATATTTTGATGTGTACCTTGCTATAGATGACAGCATTCTACTGTATTGGTCATGTGAAAGGAAACAGCCAATCCATACCAGATGATTTGTTCTAACAAGGACACAGTAATCAACTGGATGCTTTAAGAATGAAATCTTAGCAATATCTTCTCATGTTAATCTTGCTTTTCAAACATAATCTTGAAAATAGGCACAAAAATTTAAAAATGAGAAATAACATATTCAATTTGAAAGAAGTCCAGATAAATTATGCAGATTTTAACCAAAAAGCACCCACTTTATACATAATGAAGTGAAGCAAAGAAGTATGCTTCATGATATATTATTTATATATAAAATACTATGATTAAGAAAATTTAATTTTTGCTTACAGATAGAGTTACCAAGTCATTTTTGTTTTTCTTTTTTCTGTTTTACTTTAAAAATAGGAAGATGATTCAACTAGAATTTAATAAAATTTCAAACAACCAGCTAAAATTACAGAACTATCAATAGTGTAGCTCAATTTTGAAATGAGCTAATATTAGTTTAAGAAAATACATATGAACTTGATTCCTTTCTCTTCAAAATAATAGGTAGGTTCTGGTTATATATAAAATTTGAGCAAAAGAAACATAGAGTCTTGTTTAAGGGAACAAACCATAGGTGCTTATGAGCTCATTCCTGTAAATCAAATTTTCATTTTCACTTGCTTTCCCTTTCTGTCTCTCCCTTGCTTTTCTCCCTGTCTTCTCACCTTCCTCCGTCTCCTTTCCTTTCCTTTCCTTTCCTTTCCTTTCCTTTCCTTTCCTTTCCTTTCCTTTCCTTTCCTTTCCTTTCCTTTCCTTTCCTTTCCTTTCCTTTCCTTTCCTTTCCTTTCCTTTCCTCCTTTCTCCTTCCCTCCTTCCTTTCTCTTCCCACCCTCCTTTCCTTCCTTCCTTTTTCCTTCCCTTCCTCCCTGCCTTCCCTCCCTTTCTTACTTCATTTTTTGTGACATTTGTTTGTGTGTAATATATGTGTATAGGTGTGTGTGTGTTTTGTTTGTGTGTTCTTATTTGTGTCCATGTGTCCTAAATAGACTACATGTCTCTTGCTCAATTGCTCCCCTCCTTTTTTTTTTTTTTTTTTTTTTTTTGAGAAAGAGTTTCTAGCAGAACCTGAACTTCGTGTTTCAGGTGAACTGCCTGCTCCCCACATCCCAGGGATCCTTCTGACTTTGCCTCCCAGGTATTATGATTACTGGTCAGGTACCATGCCCAGCCACACGCACCTCACAAGCTGAGCTATTTCTTGATTCTCATTTCTTCTCATGTTCCCTAAATTGCTATAATCTTGGACTTTTGTGTCCTATCTGTGTGCCATGCACAAGTAAGCTCTACTCAGTGTGTGTCCACACAGGCCTGGGCCAGCACAGTCCTCAGTGGAAACCATAGTAAACCTGGCTGGATCTAAGGGCTTTGTGTCAAGGATTGTTAGGAATCCATTCACTTCTTCTAAGTAAACTATTTGAACCTGTCCATACTATATTTATAAGCCAACACCCCAGAAACTTTGTTTTTTACCTTAAATAAAGTGCTGCTACATCCTTGTACCTGTTCTTCAGTGCTAAAGCCTACTGCATCTCTTTCAAAGAAAGTCCTCACAACTACTTACCTTTTTGACCAGCCTCATCCTCTTCTGAGTTGTAAAATTTCAAAGCCATATAATTTTTCTGTCTAAAAAACTTGCCATAGAAATTTTGGAACACAGAAAGAAAATGTATATCAATATTTAAATGTCTACATTTCTGTAAGAACAAGGTTCCATAGAATTTGGTAACTTTTATATTCGTAACTTTCATAGTAAGATACAGATGTCAACTTAACAATTGAAGCTAAAGCTCTGAGCACATTTGTAAAGAATTAGTAGTTGAGTTAAATCTTCAGCGAGTCTGCAGGAGACCGTTTAATTAATAAGGGAAAATTCAGCCCCTGTCTAGTGGGACTTTCCTTTGGAAAGATGGAGAGGATGATTCAGGAAGTCTGGCACTCTTCGGTGAGTGTGTGTGTGTGTGTGTGTGTGTGTGTGTGTGTGTGTGTGATTGTACTCTCTGGCAAGTGAAGTCTGCTTCTAAGTAGCTCTTCAAATATTGTGTGGTTTCCCTCTGTCCCTGAGTTAAGAATTATAAAAACACAACTGTGAGCCAGAATAAAATCCTTTATTGCCCCTTAAAATGTTTGGTCATACTATTAAAACCATAGTTGAAAAGGTAGGGAACTCCCTCAAGCTGATTGGGCTAGGCCAACAGTTCCTGAACGGACATCCAATAGCACAGTCACTACACCCAACACTCACAGATGGGATCTTGTGAAATTAAAAAGCTTCTGTTCAGATAAAGAGACTGTAACTCAAGCACACAGGCAACCCACAGAATGGGAGAAAATCTTCACTAACCACATATCTGATAGAGCTCTATTATCCACAGTGCACAAAGAATTTAGAAAACTGAACACCAAGAAAACAAATGGGCCATTTAAAAAATGGGCCTTGGAACTTAAAATAAATTTTACCAAGGATGAAATCAAAATGTCTAACAAATATCTTAAAAAATGCTCCACATCCTTAGCCACCAGGGAAATGCAAATCAAAACTTCCCTGAGATATCATCTCACCTTGGTCAGGATGGCAAAAATTCACAATACAAACAACATCAAATGCTGGAGAGGATGTGGAGAGAGGGGAACTCTCCTACATTGTTGGTGGGAATGCAGGCTCATACAGCCACTCTGGTGAGCCGTCTGGAGATTCTTAAAGAAATTAAAGATTGAAATGCCATATGACCCTGCTATCCCACTTTTGGGAATAACCCCCCATACAGCAAAAATTCACCTCAATAGCACAAGCTCGACCATGTCCATAGCAGCACTGTTTACAATAGCAAAGTCATAGAATCAACCCAAATGTCTGACAGTTGATGAATGGATAAGGAAAATGTGGTACATTTATACAATGGAATACTACTCAGCCATCAAAAATGATGAATTAATGCAATTTGCTGGGAAATGGACAGAATTAGAAACAATTATATTGAGTGAAGTATCTCAGACCCAGAAAAATTAAGCACCATATGTACTCCCTAATAAGTGGATCCTAGTACCAAACTCACTTAGAGACACTCAAAGACAAAACTCTGTAATACCTACAGTAATTGCAAAGATTATAAACAGGAGGGATGGAGAAGGAGGGCCCCACCAGAAACAGAGGGGACCATGTTACAGCAGAGAAAATAGGCCACCATCAAGGACTGCAAGTAAGTAATGAGACATCTGATTAAGTTCACAGACTTTCTTTCCTGATCATTTCCAACTGATAGGGTACGATCTTACTAGAAAGGGAGGGCATATAGGCTGCCAGATAGAAGGTAACCACCATTTTGCAAATGGGTGATTGACCCCTCTCTCATTGTGGTTTCCTACTTTTATTACATCTACCTTTGAATATACTCTTATAACAAGACTCTGGTTTAACAGGTTTTTATCTCTGGCCAGGGGTGACATCCAATACCCATCAGGATGGAACCAAGGGCATTGCAGGAGCAGCAAAACTGAAAAAAAATCATCAATAAACCATAATTCAGAACATCAGAGACTCTATATCAACCACCTGGAATCAGGCCTGCTAATCTCTCCCCATCTTGAAGCACAGGGAAATTTACATAAGAGGGGGCCGTAAGATTGTAAGAGCTCAAGGATGGGAGGAGTCATGATATGCAAGATATCCACACAAGTTAGGGCTGAAGCAATTATAACAGGACTCTGCATGATCTGCGCAATGACCAACATATCATTGACCCCTCAAATTCTATCATGGTCTAAAGGCACTAGGATCATTAGAAGCAAGGGATTAACAGTCATAATAGTGTTCCTATACTTAAGGGAAACACAAGAAAGAGTTCTAGGAATTGCCACTGAGTCCTTACACCTCATCAGAGAGGAGGACCCAGAGGAAAGTTTGATATACACATTAAAGGATGCTTCAGAGATGGGGGAGAGGGCAGTGGGAGAAAGGGAAGGAAGGGACAAAGCAGGGAGGGAACAGGAGGTCCAGGGAGGGGTGGAGAGAGGGATGGGAGGGGACAGGAGTTCCTATTATGTTTGTATGAGCAGAAAAATTAAAAAAAAAGTTTGGTCATGAATTGGTCAGAAACATGCAGAGTAACAGTGTGATGTTTGATATGTGTGCTTCTTTCAGGATATAACAATGAATATCTATTTATAAACAGAAAATTCTAAAACTTTGGAATATAGCATCAAGTTAGGATCTAAAATATTACATGTGCTTATATAACATCACCAATCATGCTGATATCTATGAAATATTTCCATATTTAAATAACATAAGTTCAAACCTTTGTTCTTTGCACTACTGATTCAGGGAGGCCCTAGCTGGGGCTTCCGAATCCAGAAGGTCTGGCTACAGAAAAACCTGAACAAGGAACCATACAGGGGGAGGGATGGACATCCAATGGGAAGGAGGGATGGACAACCAATGGGAAGTGGTCATCTAACCTGGACACCTAGTAAAGAGCTAAATGATTGGTGGCTGCTCCCCCCCTCCCCTGAGCAGAGGGATGGCCACACCTGATTGGACCCCAACCCTATATAAGCCCAAACACTTCCTTAGGAAAGCTGCCTCTGTCAGCCTGGTAGCCCACGAGGCCTCCCCATCCCCACCTCTTCCTCCACCCCCGCACCCCACCCCACCCCCACCCCCGCTGGCCCAGTGGGGGATTCTGCAACATTGTTCAATTAATATTTTGAAAATTTCCCTGAATAGTGCTACACACAATGGTGTATAGATGTAATTGAATATATTTCCAATTAAATCTTTGTATGAATATGTATTTTTTATTTTAAAAATTAAAATATTTTTTCAACAGAACTGAAAAATTATTGGCAAATGCACTTCTTTTATTCATATTTTATGTTAAAAGTACTAGATTGCTTCAAGGAGGGATGAGCACAATACATGTTTGAATTAGGTTATCAGATGTAGAAAAATACTAATTAGGAAATTTTTATAAGCAAATTATTTGACAACTTAAACTGGGGGGAATGATAGATTTAGCATAGGAAATACTGTCTACCAGTTAATGATGATTTTTCCTTTATTTGTGTTCTTATGGCTTTTTAATTAATGTTTGATATTTTTCATGTACAACTGCATTTCTTCAAGTTACTTAGTATGTTATTACATTAAAATTATCTTATTAGGTTGTTAATTGTTAATCTACAACAAGACATTTCCATTAGTTGTTTTATTTTATTTTTGTTGACCTTTTCCATATACAAATAAAATTAATTCATGTCCTTGCCTCGTTCGCCTTCCTTTTCATGTCATTTCTTATAATTATGCCTAACTAATATAATAATTATGGCAAATTTCTTCTTTTTTCTACATTATACACATTTCTTTTTACTAAGTAACAGTTCCATTGCAGTGAAATTATTATTATTGATAGCACAAAATTGATTTAGAAATATCTTTGTTCAAGCATCAATAGCACATATCATTGATTTTGTATTTGTTTAAGTCAGGTAATGAATGAAAGGTTGAAAATTCCAAATAGAGGGTTTTATCATCTCATTGTGCTACTAAAGTTATTTTTTCTTTCGGTTGGCATTAACTGCCAATCAATTTTAATAATTTTCCCATGTTTTACCCTTCAGTATATGCAAGATGCTTCTTCAGAGTGTATCCCTCACTGAAGCAGAGTTCTAGAACTGTCCTACCTCCAGAGCACATTACCTTTAACCTTAGTCATGAAGAGTTAGGTGACTGTTCTCCTATTTTATTTGATTCTTCTCTTAGAAACTAGCAGTTGTTCATAACAAGGGTATCCATCCACATATTCCACCAAGAGCAGTGATCAGAATTACAACAAATATTCGTCACATGAATAATCACAGTGTTTTTACTTAGCCTGTTTCTTAGTTTGCTTTCGATTAAGCATTTTTGTTTTTGCAAGGGGCATGTGTGTGTGTGTGTGTGTGTGTCTGTGTGTGTTAGAGATAAAGAGAGAGAGGAGCAGAGAGAGAGAGAGAGAGAGAGAGACCCTATTTAAGTGTCATAATTAAGTGACATAATTCTTTTTGTAAACCAGGGACTTATCAGAACAGAATTCCATGTGAAATGTCTCTTGTTGAAAACTCCAACACCATTTGTATTAGGAAGGCATTTAATGAATATCTGGTGACTGGATAAAAATTATTCTCTTTTCTATCATCTCTATTTACTTAAATCTTTGCTTGTTAATCATTATTAAATAATCAATGCATTTTCCTCTTTCACATTCAAAGAAGGTTATTTCCTTGTTATATATCTCGAGGGAGGATTCTGTTCTTATGTTAATTTGTCAAACACATTAATATAAAATGCTATTGAATATTGGAACAAGAACATTAATTCTTGTCCCCCCTAAGATTCACTATGAGTCATCTTATATATTTGGAAATATTTAAATAAACTTATTGAGAGCATTGTAATTATCACATGTTTCTCGCTATCTCAGATTTTTTTGTATAAAACCATTACATTTGTTTTATAAATTATAAATAACTTTAAATTTTTAATAAACTGTATAATCTAAACACATTTGTATGAATAAAATTATAATTTTAAATACACAATACTTGAAACAATTGTAATAAGCTGTGTCAGACCAGTCTTCAGAAGATAAATCCACATTTAGCTGAAGTATCATGAAAAATGCATAGGAAGATAAAATATTACTCTGAAGCAGAACATTTGCATGAGAAGCTACATCAGAGACCCAGTTTGCCTGTGTATTGGGTGACCCTTGACAAACTCTCAGGAAAATGACCTATTAATGGCTTTGTTCATAAGGAAATTAAGGTTGTGATGGAAATGAAACACTTTGTTTTCTATATTAATATCGGACATTTAATTCAAAACCACATCTTTCATTTAGTTTCACAAAATTTATGCAAGGTGCTTTCTGAATACAGAGCTTCATTTTTCTGGCCTCCCTACCTGACATTTTGATTGCAGGTAATAATGAGAGATAATGAATATATCCATCTGGAACACGTATGTATGCGCATGTACGCACACACACACAAACACGCTATCTGGAGACACCTTGAGATCACTCACAAGTGGAGCCAAATTTAGAGTTATTGCCTTATTAGAAATAGGAAAATAACATGTGCTGTATATAAAACCCTTGGTTCATTGTGAAAATTTTGAGAACTTTTACATTTGCGTCAACAATTGATAATCAGTGAAAATAACTATTATTCATGGAATGTTGATATGAATCACGTACTTAGACCTGCTATTTCATTTCATCATCATCATACATTTGGAACATACTAGATTTTTTTATTATTTTGATCTTTTATGATTGTGGGTATTTGTGCTAACACGAACAAACATTTGCAACACAGAGAAAGTAATCATTAAAGGGATACAATAAAATTCTATGTTCTCATACAAGTGTTTATGGATATATGCACTATTTCCTCAAATCTGGTGTAGGAGTGGAACTACAAAGACCAAAATGTGGAAACATTTTTAATTAAAAAAAAAACTTTCAAGCAGTTTTCTAAGTGCGTGTCTTCCTACAGATGAAGAATTTTAGAATAAGAGAAGTATCATGCTCAGGAGATTAACAAATGCAATAAGAGCTCAAGATTAGATTCCTATGAGTTCCACATGAGAGAGATTATCCAGAAAGACCATTTCTGTGTTTAGCCTACATACCGTAATCTTCACATTCATTCACAGATCTTCAAATGACAGGATCCCATTCTTAATAGTACTGTATAATATGCTATTGAAAAAAATATATGCTACATTTTCATAACGTATCTATTATTATTTGATGGACAGATGCTTCCAATTTTGTGACAATTGTGAAAAGCTAAAATGAACTTATAACAAACAAAATCTCTTCAACATACTGAATGCATTTATTTGCCTTATTCAAAGCAAATAATGTGACTGTTCAATTGTGAGACTAGTTCAGTGGTGACTACTTTTCCTAAGAAATTCCATACTGAGTTCCAAGGTGGATTTACCATGTTTCTGTTCTGTTGGCAGCATGAATGAGTCCCTACTGTTCATACATCCAGTACTTACCTGTAGTCTTCGATATTAATTATTCTTCTCTGAGGAAGAGATATCAGGGCTTTAATTCTGCATTACTCTGAATGTTGGTGATTTAGATTAGTATGTCATTACTTGTTGGACTATGGATTGTATCCTTTTAAGAAATATCTATATAGCTTTATGAACTTTATGTTGATCAAGCTATTTCTTCTTTGCTATTGACTTCTAATAAATATATCCTTATATATTCTTGATATCAACACTTATTCACACATAGGTTTAGCAAATATTTTCCTTCATTCTGTAGTCTATCTCTTCATTTTGTTGCTTGGTAACATTGCTGGGAATAAACATTTTAACTGATGATGTACTATTTGCCTGTTTTCCAATTTCTTATGCCTGATGGTGCTACCCAAAAAACTCCTGGCTTACTCCAGGATCCTGAGATCATCCTCTTACATTTTCTTTATGAAGTTCACTGGCCTTACATTTAAGTATTTAATCCATTTTGAGTTTATTTTTAATTGATGACACTGAATATGATTTGATTTTACCACCAGCACTATGCTCTTAACATTGTTTAAACTTAGTGGCTGCTGATGTGTGAATTTTATCTCTGTGCTCCATTTTCTTCTGATGGTCCATTGGTCTGTCATTATGTCAGTACCATTCATTTTCAGTCACTGTAGCTTTGTCATATAGCTGAAAGTCAGGCAATTCTATGTATTGCTTTGTTCTTTGGGCTCAAGATGAGTTTGTGTTGCCTAAAGATTTTTTTACTTACTTTTCTATTTATTAATGAACTTTATAAATTTAAGATTTCTTTGTAGATCTTCAAAGATTGCAATTCGTTATCTTAATACTTTTTCCTTTTACATCTTCCAGTGCTATAGGAACCAGTTTCCTGCAGGCAAATGTTGAGGTCAACTCACTGCAAAAGTGCTGTTAGTTTCCTCCTTGCTAAATGGAGCTTCTCTGTCAGTTTCACTGTCTTTTTGTAGTAATCTAGCTGAGCGTCCTGATACACATGCCAAAGGACAATCAATACTGCTGGGTCACTAACCAAAATGAGTGGGATCAGATAAAGAAATGCTTTTTATTTTAATCCTTCAGTTAGACAACTTTCAGTACTTACAGAGTAAGTCCCGCTTTCTCATGCAGATGCCCAGTTAGATAATAGCCTTTGGATTGACTCTTTGTTATGAACATTTTCCTTAGTCATACATCCCAAAATAAACCAGCTTCCTGAAGCCTCCTTTCTGAACCTGCTATAGAGACAAGGTAGCTTTTTTAGGAATTAAAACTGCTATCCTTCTTTATGAAAAAGGAGGCTGAGACTTGGAAACAATAATTGCCACTTCACAATGTTGGGTCAGATGACAGGGCAGTTTCAAACAATTCTCTGATTCCAAAGCCAGTTTTGAACCTAAGACTGTCACATCTTCCAACATTCTCTGGATACGATTATAGGATCAGAGCAAGTAAGAAAAAAATGAATTATCATCACTTTGCTTATCAGACAATACATAAATCTGTTACACTGGGTGTCACAAATTACAGAGAATCAAAATAAACAAATCTGTCCTTAGGCTTTGTACTTTTAATTGCTCAGACATCTATTTTATATTTTATATTTCTGTCACAGAGTGGCTTACCATGCTTGTTTAGTCATTTCAAATTTATGAATTGCAGGCAGCACTATAAGTAATTCTCTAACTCAAATATGACCCTGGGAATTGTCACAGTTTTCATTTCCATCAATCATAGGCCTACTCCTAGTAGCAATTAATCTGAAGAGATGCTTCTACTGGGAATCTTTAAGAATTTCATTTTGTGTTTAGTCATTCCTTCTCAAACATTTTTGCTAGGTTGATGGGCATTCATTACCAAAAATGGCAATCATTTTCTCACAATTCTGACACCTGAAAGTCCAACATCAAGTGGGGTCCAATCATTTTCACAAGACTTGTCTTTAATGCTTGACAGCAGAGATCTTCACTCATGGTCATCCCACAGTCTCCCATCCCAAGTCTCTGTTTTGTTTCACATAGGGTGTCCTCCACAGGGTGGACTTTGGCTCATATTCTGACCTTAAAGTTCAGCTCTGTGAATATCTATCTCCAGATGCTGCCTAGAACTGAGGTTCTATGGAAGATGATCTCAGCCTATGAGGAGCAAGGGATCAATTCATTCAGTGACAGACTAGTTCTTTTTGGGTGTGCATGCATGCTTTTGCATGTGTATGGGTACACATACATGTTCATGCATGTGAACAAGAGTAAACTTGAGTATAAGTGCCTATGGAGACACAAGTGTGATATCAGGAATTATCCTGGATTTCTCCATATCCTCATTCCTTTGCTCTGGGGTTTCCCACCCACTCTTCTAAGATCATAAGTGTACACATCAGCATATCCACCCAAAAATCTAGTCATTGAAGACATCTTCTCTAAGTCCTTAGTAAAACCCCATTTCCTCTCCCACAATTTCATGTCTCCAGAGAATTTATACTTTGTTAAAAAACCAATTTTATGAAAACACTTTACCTTTTATTACATTGTGTTTTCATAATCTAGAGGAAAATGGTAGCTTTTACTTTCTTCAATGTACTTTTGATCCTAAGTTTGAAAAACTGTGAAAGTGTTCAGAAATTGACGATAGGATTCCCTTGGTCATCTGTTAGGATAAAATAGAACAGAACAGTCTGTGTCTTCCATATAAACTTCACATACATGAAACCTCTGAATGACCTGTCTACCCAGGTAATGATTTCTCAGGTCTCACTTAGCAAATATTTAATAAATATTTTATTCTTTTTATTTCAATATTTTCAATTCCAAACAGCAAAGATTATATCCATCTTGTAGTATTCAGTAGACATAATTAGCAGGCAGAAAAGCTAAAAAAATTTCTTTTTCCTCAGTATTTTTTCCTCCACCATTGTCCCTTTGTCCCACACCCTTAAACACCCATACAAATCCATGCACAAGTGCATACAGATAATTTTGCAACCTGTCAATATCTCCGAGACCAGATGTGCTGTCTACAAGTATTTTCTTCCAGGAAAATTAGGATGCATTTCATGGAAAACATACAATTTCTTTAAATCATTTTAGATATTTTCTACGATTGCTACCAATGTCTACATTCATAGAACTTTATTTTAATGCTATATCTTTTATTGAAATGTGCTAAATAAATAGCAATATCTGTCATTTCCTTATCACCTCACCTTTCCTGACTGTGTTCAAGATGCCACATATGTAATCAGTATGACAAGAACCATGTAATCCAGGTATAAGTCCACATGTCACAAGTAAAAATATATATATATTCAGAAAAATTAAGTAAAGATTCACTTAGCCAAGTTGTACTTTCTAATTAATGTATTTCTGTTCATGTCTAAACTCTATTCTCTTTTCCTTATTCTGCTTGTGCTTCATTGACATAAGCAAACAAAGAAATAGCTCCCTCTCTCCTAATAGTGGAACAAAGGGTTGAGTAACTACCTCACTCAAAATTGAAGACCACCTGGAAGGAATGTGTGTATCCTTAATGGAAAATACTGCAATTGCAAAAACAGATTAAAAAGAAAAGTTTTCCCCTCTGTAAAATAAAAAAATGGCAAAAACAAAACAGGAAAAGAAAAAGTAATTGATGCAACACTGTCTTCAGCAACTGACAGTTCTTTCATTGGCATAAACTTTAAAATATTAGATTAGTTTTGAACACTTGATAATGTCCTGAAAATCACATACCACACTGTAAAATGGCTAGGCCTGTGGAGCTGCATTTGGTAATGCAGTGAGCAATTCAGGAAAACGGAACCTCTTAAGAGCCCTGGGAAACCTGTAACAGCTTATAGAATCAAGCATGAGGAATCTTCCTAGCATATGTTAGGTATATTTCTTAATGGAGCTCTGAGAAAGAGAGAAAGTAGTTAACTCTCTATCCCTCAACAAGGTGCTAAGTTCCTGGAAGAAAGACCAAGAAGCTACTGTTGGGTGCAAAAATGGCACATGTGGACAAATTTCGTTTACTATTTTTTGTTGTTTCTGTAGCTGATTGTCACAAAACTCTGGGCATCTCCTTATTTTGTTCTCACAAGTTCCTTCTTAAGAGAGTTCGATGATTGCCATCACTTGACTGAAGAGGACTGGTCCCTGAGGAAGGAGAGGTCACTTCTTTGGACTCAGAGTTCTAACAGTACTGAAATTACTCGTGTCCCACACTTTGAGTATCATGTACATCATCCTGAAATTCTGCCTGTCTACCCCAGTGTGACATTATCACAAGCATGTTGTAAGAGGACAACTTAGTTTGATTTTCCAGGATAAACCCTTGCGGAAGGTTTTCTGTCGATTGACTTACGTGGAAGATGAAGAAACTACTACTAAAAATATGAACAACTAACACAGAGACAAATTGCTACCCAGGGCGTTAGCATTGCAGACAATGAATGAATGGATGAATGAATAAAATCAGATCTGCTCAAGCCAGAGTGAAACCTAGGCGACAAGCATCTCCCACACACTGAAGACCTGTGGTATTTAGGCCCTAGCTCCCCTCATATCATTGGCTTAGGGCTGCTTATTGGAGGAGTTGGTTATCCATTACCAGTCTGGCTTGCTGCACAAGCTGCTACATGCTCCCCAGTCATCGGAGCAAGTGGATTATCAGAGCAGATGCTGGCAGTGACATGGCCGGCAAATGCGCCCCCTGACACTGAAAACGATATGGAGATGCTTTAGGTGCCAAGGCCTCTGTTCAATATCATCCCTCAGAGGATGGTTTCATGGGTAGGAGGTAGACATGAAAGGAGAATCAAAGGAAAATAAAGGCATAGTAATGAAAGTAACCTGAGACTATCTGCAAATTCTACTTGGAAGACAGAGTATCCATCCACACAAGCATCTGTGCCTGTGTACAATTCGCAGATAAATTCTCGATCTTAGAAAATACAAACTCGACCATTATTCTCTTTGAAAGTATTATTATGTGTTGATTTGACCGATTGGATTATTTTGCTTGTTATCAGCTTATTTCCATCTTTTATATCACTGAATTAACAGTATTGTCCCATCCACCAGTGAGGATCTTAGGGGAAATAACTACATATAGTGGGGATCACAGGATCACATGTTAGGTAAAGGGGAGTGTCCCCATCTGTGAGTTTACTCATAGAAGGGCCACGCATACTGCCAGAGAGGCATGGTTCCCCACTAGTAAGGCAGTCCTAAAAGAACCCTGTTTAATACAAGCAGACAGGCAAGGAAGCAGGAGGGATAGGGATGGGGCAGGGAAGAATGGGGAGAGTAGAAAAGCAGTTCAGAAGGAGGGAGCATGGGCAGCCACACATTTTGTTTGTATGAAAAGGAAAATTCTTAACAAAATACAGTAACTATAAAATGAAAAGAAGGGTTGTGGAGGTCACTGATCAGGATGCAGTCAAGGACAGTGCAGGAACAGCAAACCTGAAAACAACAACAAACCATAATTCAGAACACCAGAGACCCTATAATATTCACCTGGAACCAGACCAGCCAAATCTCTCCCCATCCTGAAGCTCAGGGAATCTTACAAAGAGGGGGAGGCAAGAATTTAAGAGTCTAAAAATGGGGAGGACCAACGATTTGCAAGAGAAACCACACAAGTCAGTGCTGCAGCAAACCAGGATGTAGCCACAATGTGATTGGACCTTGTCTGACCTGCACAATGGATGACGACTCAAAAGCCCCCCAAAGTCTAGTGTGGATCACAGAGGTGAAGGCTTCAGGCAGTAGGAGCCTTAGAGGCAATGGATTAAACAGTCATAATAGAGTTCCTGCACTAGTGGACAGCCTAAAAAGAGGTCCCAAGCTATACCACTGAGTCCCGAACCCTCACTAGACTGGAGGACTCAGAGGGAGGTTTGTTGCTAACATAAAGGGATGCTCCAGTGGATGGGAGGGAGGAAGCAGGAGGCACCAGTAGAGGGGGAGGAAGGGAGTAGGGTGAAAGAAAGAAGGGAAGGGGGGAGAGTGCAATGGGGAACAACTGAAGAGGGGAAGTAGCAGGGAGAGGATGAGCTTGTATCATTAAGAAAAAAAATAAAATGTTGGAGAAAAAAAAAAGTAAAATCACCAAGTGGAAATGGAGACAGTCTGTACTTCAGTTCCTGGTGTAGATGACTCACAGGGAAATCAGCGCCTACATAAACAGATGCTCTGGAAGATAGGAGGGAGAAAGCAGGAAGCACCAAGAGAGGAGAAGTGAAGGAAAAGGGGTGATGGGGGAATGGGAAGAAAAAGGGGAAGGGAGTAAAAGAGGGGTACCTATTGAGCTTGTATAACTAGGCAAAAAATGCAAATAAAATAAATTTTTAAAAAAGGGAAAAAATTAAAAAGAAAGGTAAATAAGATACCAAGTTTGATGTCATAAGTGTGCAGTAGGAACAGTGTGCACAAGAGGTTTACCAGAGCTCACGTGCTGGGAGGATAGGAACATTCTTGCATGGTGTCCTAAGGCCATTACTCCATACAAACAAAATAAATAAACATTAAACAAACAAAAAGATATGTCTAAATAGTCTTTTAGAAATCAAGCTGGATAAATAATTACAAATAGCAAAGAGGCAAATTTTATCTTCTAGGATAATAGAGTAGTAAACAGGTTGAAGAATTGGTCCATGACTTGAGCATTTAGTGACTTTTCTGTATGAAATTAAAAGTGTTTTCTGATTATCAACATTTTGCCCATGGTATAGGGGTGGGGAGATGGTACACTTATTCTCATAGACTTTCTTTTAACAGAAACCAGAATGTGAAGGGATGAGCCACTCACTCATGCAGAAAGCAGGCACTCTGCAAAACATTTGGAGTGCTCATCACAAGAGAAATTGCTGCCTTCCATCTTGCAAGCATGGTAATATGTGCAAACCAAACAGGGAAGAATCTTCTAAGAAGCATAGTCTCTATGGTAATCAGTTCTACACCTTTCAAGAGCTCTGTGTGTGTGTGTGTGTGTGTATGTGTGTGTATGTGTGTGTGTGTACTGATTGCATCAAAACCTGCCAAGAGAAACACATAAAAACAGCAAAGAAAAATCTATTTGATTTTCCCTTTGAAGCAGAAGTAACTGGGGACTGCTGCTTTTCAGAAATATTAGTTTTTCATGAGTGTGCCAACTCAGGGTATGGACAAGAATAGCAACCTCGGGCAGCTCACTCTCTATTTTCTGTTAAAATAGGTATTGCAGCATGTTAGATGACTTGGGAAGGGAAGAAAGAAAAGAAGTAGAGCATTTTTGCATGACCTTCTATAAAAAGAGACAAAGCCATTAAAAGCCATTATAAATGCACAACTCATAAAAGGTTAACAATCAGTTCCCAATTAACATGAAAGGTAATTGTTCTTCTTTGGCAACCAGATTATATGTACCTTTGGGGAAGAAAAAAATGGGTGTTTTTTTGCTACTGGAGAATTTAGTCACTAACTTCTGAGCCCGCAGGTATAATTTCCAACAGATGTGTCCTTTGAGGTAAATGAAATCCCTCTCTTTCGGTAAAGAAAAAAAAAAACAAAAAACGACTTGTTACATGCCAAACTTTAATTTGTGTTGTTTTGTTTTTTTTTTTTTTTTTGTACAGAATAGTTTATACTTCAGAAAGTTCTATTTCCAGTTTAAATTTGCATAAAAGCAAAAAATGTATCAAATGCATAGTGTAGAAAAGCTTGCTCATAAGGAGAGAGATATCAAGGATTTATGGTGGTTACTGCACATTAGGAGGAGAAGAGCTTGATCCTTAATGCAAGGACTGGAAAAAATGGAAGAATTGCTCATGAACATGCATTGGGGGTGTAGCAGTTACTCTTAACTATTGCTGTGAGAGAGCACCCAAAGTCAAGCAACTTAAAAGTGAAAGGGAGATTTATTCAGCTTACAGTTGGTTCCAGAGGGAGAAACAGTCTCTCAAAGCAGAAGTGGCATGGCTGGCTGGCCAAAGCTGGAGGAGGCTAGGTCACCGCAGACATCTTGGAAGCTGAGAGCTGCAGACTGCTTGCTGCAAAGGCAGACTTCTCCTGGAGGTAGGGTGGGACTCATCCACCTCAAGGCCCACCCCTTGTGACTGCCTTCCTCCAGCAAGGCTCCACCTCTCAAGGTGCCGTGACCTTGCCAAACACATGAGACTGTGGGGGACACATTTCAAACTATGACGGGGGAAGGCGGTGTTAATGAGAAATGCTATGTCATATGGAGAGTGTGTGTGGGGGAGGGGGGCAAGGGAGTGACTGAGCAAGAGGCAGGGTAGCTTGCCCGTGCCATGGTACATGTGCAGAGTTCAAACAACTTTCAAGTATTCTTGCATCATGGGAGTGCTAGGACTCCAATTGAGGTTTCCAGGTTAGCTAGCAAGTCTCATTACCTGCTGGGCCATCTTGCCTGAACCATATGGCAAACTTTCACTACCACACTGATAACAACAATGTTTCAATCAATGCAATGCTGCTAATGACTGCTATTTTTTTTTAAATGGAGACAAAAATTTATTCAATTAGATCTTTTGATGCAACATATGCTCTAAGAAAAAACTTTTTTCTTGTTATGCGTAACCGAAGGAGCTGAATATCAGAGGATGGTCCCAGTTTTGATACCGTTACAGACTTGTTTGAAAAGTCCTGAAGAACGTGGCAAGATGTACCCCCCTCTTTTTTTTGAACCTGTACTATTAAATCATGATTTTATTAACATGAAAGATATTGACCTTTTGTAAGAAGTATCTTTGCAACATATTTAAAAGGAAAGGACTGGATATCTTTAAATTTTGGAAACTAAGAATTTTTGAGTAAGTATTTTAAAAGGATAAAGGAGAAAGAAAAATACATTTCTTTATTTACTGTGTGTTTCTGTGTGTGTGTGTGTGTGTGTGCATCCTTGTGGAGGACCAAGAGTGACTTCAGGAATCATCCTGCATTGCTTCTACCTCCTTCTTGTCTTGTTCTGGGATTTCCCATGCTCTGCCTACCAGAGCCTGAAGTGCCAGCTGATGCCAGTTCAACTTGGCATTTTTACATGGGACCTGGGATGTGAACCCAGGACCTTCTGCTTATGAGGTAGAGTCTTAACCCCTGAGCCATCTCTCCACCCCTCAAAATACATTTCTTTTAAAACATCACATTTTTTGTATATGCCAAGAACAGAGGCACAGGCTGCCTATGTGACTCATTCCAATGCAAGGTTGTCCTGTGGGCTCAAGGCTTCCAAAACCCTTATTTAATCAATGTAATCTCTCACAGACCTTACTTGAAACCTGTCCTATCTGGATAATTTCTTAAACATTTGCCAGACACCCACATCCAATCTATATGCTTGACATTTGAGAAGACCCATTATAATCATGTAGAAAGATTAAAAATAGTACAGTAGTTACAAGTCAAAGAATGAAAGTCACAAATCAGAGAAAGATTTGATTCGCTCTTTTAGATATATGCATTTATATGTATGTAGTGCATAACACATTCATTGTGAAGTACTTCTAGCTCTATCCAGTAAAAGTTACAAAGTAAAAGAAAAGACATATTTTGTCTTCTTTTATATACAATATACATTTTTATAGCAAAGTGGTATAAGATAAAGTACAAATGTTGAAACATGTCAGGTGCATGATCTTGGAAAATCTGACTAATTTTAATGAAAATAAAGGCAATGAACATAATGTCTTCTAGGTTTTTAAGAAAGTCATTGAGATTAGTAGAAAATGCTGCAATCTGTCTAAAAAAACAAACATTCGGTATACCTGAAACATTTATAGTTCCTGCATGCCCTAATTAGCAGCCGAGTTACCTCTATATGGCCTGATATGTAAGTTGCCACACTAAAAAAAAAAAGTTTGACCATTAAGGTACATCAAGATATTTTTGGTTTTAAATAACTGGAATTTGAAAAAAATAAACTGGGACATTTACTTTGACTTATCAGATGCTTGCAACCCGTTTTCAGACCATCCACAGCATTCCAAAACTACATTGTTAACAAACTGAAAAGAATCACTTGGTTCTACTCTTGGTTTTTCTTTTTCTTATTTTCTTGTTCTCTTTCTAACACATTTTTCTGTGTTTTATAGAACCAAAGGTCGTTAACAAAAAGTACTAAAAAGTTTTCCAAAAGTAGATAGATATTTTGGAAACTTTATTTTTCAATTGAATTTCATCTCAGAAGTATATTTAGAAGAAGTATAAATCCTTTCTAACCCCATTCAGTCACTTGCTTACATTTTAGGTTGCAAGATTTCAAACAGCACTCTGTATTTATTGAGCTCAGTCAGGCAAATGTCTATTAAAACCTCAGCGAGCAACTTAGAAACTATTAAAAACCCTCCAAAGGGACGTCACTGTTAAAATCAGTCAATAAATTAAGCACAAGTTCAGCAGTATAGAGACTCATCCATCTTTCTGAATACTCTTAAGGAAGCCTACGTTTTTGAATGTTACTTGCTACAAAAACTGCCTGTGACACATGTTTCTTAGCAACTCTGCCTCATGTCCAGGCATTAAGTGTCTAGTACTTCATTAGAACATTGATGATGCATAATTATCTCACAAAGGTTGTCACCAAACAGAAATTTAGAGGACAATTATAATAGTTGGAAATTTTCATTAGAGGCTCATAATATCTGAGCTTGTGTTGTGGCTGCTCTTGGAGAGATTGAAAAGCCTTCAGTGACAAATGCACTGGGTGACTACTTGCAGCATTAATAGTCCATTTTAGGTAAGGTCATCTTCACATGTGCGTACACACACACACACACACACACACACACACACACATACACACACACACAACTGTAAAGTTTAAAAATTATAAATTCCGAGGACATTCATCCTCAGAGTATTCGATTTTTCTCTTCTTTGTGAAGTTGTTCTTATATCATGGATCACCTCATAAATCAAATCAGGCTTCAACAGAGAGGAGCTTTCAATCAACTAGCTATTTTATTTCAAACCATTGAAACTACAGAATTATCTACAAAACCCAAGATTTACGTGTTGTCTAATTATATTAATGGAATGAAAAGATGAAAACGACTAGTTCATGATTATTTCTTCAATTAGCAATTATTATATTAAAATAAATAAAAGAGCATCATGGTATCATGACATGCGGTTCCAAAAATGAACTACGGTCTGATAGGTAACCACTGACTGAATAACAATGGAACACTCATTGATGTGCTATATGTAAGCATCTCATTGCAGTTATTGGATAAAGTCATTTTTTCCAAGATTAGTAGTATAACAGTTATCAGAGTCACTCTAATGCACTGAAGAAATTATACAAAAGAAATTAAATGAAATTATAGGAACGGAATAAGAAAAAGAATTTTTAAATTGACTTTGTTTTCCAAAATACTTTAATACTTTACTGTTCAATTACCAATGGCCATTTTACAAAGGCAACCAAATGCTTTTCTATGGGAAAAGTGTGGGGGGGTGAGAATAATGAAGATTTTTTCATTTTTTTAACATTTTTATTATTATTTCCGCTCATACAAACTTAATAGGTAGACCAGTTCCCTCCCCCCTCCTCCTCTCGCCGAACCCCCTGCTCCCCCTCCCTCATTCCCCATCTCCTAGTGCCTCCCCCCCACTTCCCAGAGAGTCCTATAGGCTGATCTCCCTGATGAACACAAACGCAAAGATTCTCAACAAAGTCTCAGCAAATCGGATTCAAAAACATATTAAAAAGATCATTCACAGGGACCAAGTAGGCTTCATCCCCGGCACGCAAGGTTGGTTCAACATACGAAAATCAATAAATGTAATTCATCATGTAAACCAGTCCAAAGTCCAAGACCACATGATACTCTCCATAGACGCAGAAAAAGCCTTTGACAAGATCCAGCAGCCTTTTATGATCAAAACGCTAGAGACAGTAGGAATGGAAGGAACCTTTATCAATATAATAAAAGCTGTATACAACAAGCCCACAGCAAGGATTATGCTCAATGGGAAACAATTGGAAGCATTCACACTTCGATCAGGAACTAGACAAGGCTGTCCACTCTCACCACTTCTATTCAATATTGTACTTGAAGTCTTAGCTGAAGCCATAAGACAAGAAAGGGACATAAAAGGGATTCAAATCGGTAAGGAAGAAGTCAAGCTATCCCTATTTGCAGATGACATGATCTTATACCTGAGGGATCCCAAAAACTCCACCAGGAAGCTCCTGGAACTAATTGAGAAGTTCAGCAGGGTGGCAGGATACAAAATAAATGTACAAAAATCAGAGGCCTTCCTATATGCCCAGAATGAAAGAAGTGAAAAAGCCCTGAGAGAAACAATCCCATTTATTGTAGCCCCTAAAAAAATGAAATACCTTGGTATAAACCTAACCAAGGAGGTACAAGACCTTTACAATGAAAACTTTAAAACCCTAAAGAAAGAAATTGCTGAAGACATCAAATTTTTTCATTTTTAAATGAAGACTTCAATCATTCTTTTACTGAAGACTTTGGTTTAAGATATTTATCCTGTCATATTTTTATGAATGGATAAAATCAATAGTTGACAACATATGCATGAAAATTTCAATGCATATGACAGCAAACCTCATAAAAGGGAAAATAATTCTTATGTTCAGTATACTTCTGAGTATGACATGAATCTGAGACACTGTAAGATCCATGTGAGTGTTATGGAATTTACATATACACGACGCACTAGAGTATATGAAGAAGTTGTTCAGATAAGTGTTGACTTAGATTTCTTCTTTAAATGCTCTTTAATTGAGAACAAACAAATCCTATTGAAAGGAAAATACTACTAAACTCATTAAATAGAATGGACATACTGAAAATAACATTAGAATGAAATAATATTAAAAAAGTCTGTTAAACAATATTTTCCATGAATAATCTATGAATTTTCTCAGTAAAATGTTAGTAAATCATATCTAGAACACATAAAAGAGTAATACTTCAGAAATAAATACATCGTTTCTCATAAATAGAAATGAAATCCACTCTATTAAGAAGAAGAAATAGATAACTTTGTCAATAGATTTGGACAAATATACAATATTGAAATATTATGAGAAATATACAATATCCTCTCTTAATTAAAAAATCTGAGAACTAGCAATAGAAATAAATATCATGAAATTGGCTTACTTGATAGTATGGTGGAATGTTTTCTGTATTGATCAATATCCCATATGGACAAATTTAACACTATTGGTTTTACAGTTGTTTGTAAGGGAGCATCCTTTCTTTTTCTTTTGTAGCTTCATTGCAAAGATTAGAGCTATGAGCACATTTTCATGCAAGTGGGTGAAGCAAATTGCCCTGATTACCCTTATGCATATCTGTTAGCTGTACAAAGGTTCATTGCTTTTACCATTTCAAAGGTATCTACTTCTCTTTAAAGGAAAGAGTTAAAAAAGATACAATTAAAAATATATCTTAGAGATTATAAATTCACATACTTTAACTTAAAAAGTTTCTTAATCCTTTAAAAGAGGTATCAATATCAGTGTTCTTCAACATATCTCAGGAGAATGTGTTTTCCATATACTAAATCTGACCAAAAGTAATCCTCCATTATTACTAAAGTATAAACACACAAGTCATACCCATTGGTTTTATTATTCTGATTGTTAAAGGTCATAATTAAGGAATGACAAGATAAAGGAATCAATTTTGAAAGTAAGTTATAAAGATGTCTATTTCATTGTCTATATCCAAAATCTTAATCAGAATACAAAATAATAATGAGTATTTATAGGGGCTCCAAAACGATGCAATACACATGATCCGGTGCAGTATTGTTACAATTTAAAAATTAACATTTAAAAGATGCAGCTTATTTGGCCAATCAATAAGGAAATATAGGGTTAAGATTAAATTTCCCAAAGAATATGCAAAGTCTGTATCTTTGAAGTGACAAAATATTCATTATAACAAGTGTTAAAGAAATTCTTTAGATTATATTCACAATCAAATCATGGATTAGAGAATTTGGTGTTAATAAGGTGTCAAAAGTGTGGGTAACTAAGTTTGTAATTGAAAGGTTGAGGAGTAAATAAAATAGAGATTTTTTAATTCCTATCTGAGAATGTTAAATTGAAGCCCTCAGTATTGCACAATGTACATGAATGAAAAATTCAAAAAAAATGAAAGAAACCTTAATAATATAAAGTGATGATCAGATAAAAACATGGAGAATTCATATTGTCAGATGGTTGTTGTACAGCTACAATCATGTAAACACTGATGTGAGTTTAACAAATGAAAAGATGTCTCAGGAGGAGGAATTACAAAATAAAATTTCTCTAGCATTGAGTGCTGTAAAGGAAGCCAAAATAAACCAGGAGAAAACCTATCCATTCAAAAGGTTATTGTATAATTTTGGTGTTTAAGAAAATGAAACTCAATTCCCACATATTAACATTAATAGAAATTATTAATTAAAATACATTTATAGCTCTAGATAGATAAACCCAAAGTATGAACTATTGAAGGAATATCCTAAAGTGTCTAAATGACTTCTGGGTAGTGATTCTTTACATAATGCACAAATTGCAAATACACTAATAAAATGCAATTATCTTTAAAATAAGTTCATGTAATAAGTGGAACTATAAACAAATGAAAGCACAGATGAACTGAGAGGTGAAATACTTTTTTTTTCCCCTTTGTTAGTTAGAACACTCCAGTTCTAAGGGGAGTATTAGCAAACAATCTAAGTACCTACTTTGTTTTCTGTGTACCATACAGGTTCAGAATGATCTAGTGTATGATGTGGAAATGTCTTATTGTAGTTGATACAGTCTCTGCATAAATGTCCTTTAATTTCATGATAAAGGGGAAAAATCACAGAACAGAGTGAGTGAATATATATGGTAACATTGGAGGTAACTATTGCATTGAATCCTTCATAATAAATTGATTATTAAACAGCCAGATTGCTATATTTGTCTGTTGCTTTTCATAGAGGTGTGCTATTTTCTTCTTATTTGAACTGTAGAGCTTATATTTAGAAATTAATTTTTCAACTCACAATGAAATTATTGCTTCACACAAGGGTTATTGGATGTTAATAGATCAGCTAGCAAATATTAGCCAAAAAACTTATTCATACAAGGAAAGTATCTGTGATATTCTAATTATTGCTCATGAACTAAGTGATCTACTTCATTGTAACTATGGGCTGGGCATGGAATGTGATGCAATGTTCTGGGGAACATGTCTGAGAAATATTCAAACTACATTTACTTAGTCTCTAGACTTCACTCAATCTATGGGGCATCACTGTACTGACCGATATCAAGGTAAAATCTCTTGGACACAGTAAAGCTGTCAGAATACCTGACATCAAACTTCAGGTATTCTGTAGTCTAACTGCCCTCGTATCTTTAAAGAACTAAAGTCATGGGCAGCAACGTAAACACCATGGTGGGAAAGACACTGAAGATGATCAAGCAGGAAGCTGTTATAATCCAAAGAAACAAAATATGAGTGCACAGTCCAGGGACATCTTGGAACCTTGAATAAGGTCTGGACTGTAGAAGCTATGAGAAGTAGTTACATGATATTACCAGAATTGGTGCAGTAGGAGTATTGAGTTTCTACAGAAAACCAAAGTTGAAGAGATACACGCTGCAGTATTTAGGAGGGAAGGTCTGTTATTTATTATAATTGCCATGAATTTTGATGAAATTCCAAAATAAATGCAGTTTATTGATACTATTTTAAGGGGCTTATGCCACTGTTAGAACTCTGATTTTGTACCTATATTAGCATGATGGGAAGAAGATACAGCAGTATACCATGCAGTCTTCAACAATGAACCTGCTGGGACTTGGTTCACAGTTGCCAGTTGCCAGCCTGGAGAAGTACAACACATCAACTTTTGTTCTTCATAAATTTAAATCAGTCTTACAACTATTTTTACAGCAGCAGAATGAAGTAAAAATTATTATACAATTTCAGAGGTTTAGGTATAAAACATGAACTTAAAATATTTCTAAGTAGACATAGGGATAAATATTAAGAAATAAGTATATCTCTATCTATCTGTCTATCTATCTATCTCTGATAGATAGGTAATAGAAATTATTTACACCGATATTTTTCTCAAAATAGTGTAGCCACCATTATATTGGTATGAATCCACATGAATAGCAGCCCATTTCTAATCCTGCACCATTATCTTTAGATATTGTCTATCTAGAATCACAAGCTATTATAACACTAGATATTTCCTATGGAATAATTCTAAATCTTATAGCTCAAATTTATTGGTTAAATAATATGCTTTGTAGGTTCATAGTTTATTCTAAAACACTTAAGGAGCAAACCATCTTGAGAACTTAAGAAAAAAGAAAACTACATGAAAGAGTGTGAAGATTGTGGTCTTTGAAGATAACATTCCATTCCAATTTTTCTTTAGATGCTTCAATGCAGGTGAAGTTCCCAAACCTTACATTGTTCATCACCAAAAGACAGTATCATGAAAGCACTGTTTTGGCTGTTGTGAAAACCCATAAGTAAGTGGATGGAGTACAAAGACTGCTGTAACATCATCATGAGATTAATAAGGAAAACTTCAAGAAGATAGGTAGCGGAGGCAGATTGTACCATTACCTATAGAAATGGTTTCTGCATAGAACCAAAACGTCTGTAAGAAGAGAATGCTGTGTGAGGAAAAGATGATCACAGTCTCTTCCCCAATGCAGAGCGATAAAGACCCAGCAAACAGATCTGGCTGATCTAAGGGGAAACAGAATGGGACCCAGAATTTGTTCACAGTAAAGAAATGCAATATTGATCATTGCTCAGCGCACATGATTTCATTCTTGCTGGATGGTTAATTGAATGAAAAATTTTAAATTTCTAAAAAATAGCTGTGTTTGAATAAAGAGAATCCCTTATTAAGCGAATAGTTAATTGCTGAGTGTTTCATCTTGATTTAGAAAAAAAAATATGTTCTATGATCCCTACTTTTAGGAAACTTAAAGGAACTGCTGTTTGTCAGGTTTAGATTTCCAAGGTTGGTATTACCAATGTGGACAAGTTTTAATGTGGTTGCCTGTATTTCAGAGAGTGGAGCAGCTCTACCTTTCCTAAGATGGCTCTCCCTACACTGCCTGATATTAACTTGTTTATCACGGTGGTCATTTCTGACCAAGTCTTTGCTCATCCACACTCCTTGCTGATTATTCCCTCAAAGTTCCCTGATGACCTCGTCTCAGGAATATACACTTGATGCTTCTCTTGTCCTTAGGTCTGTCTGCTACTTCTCTATCAATCAATCCTATTTCAGATCTTGATTTCCAAGTTTAAATTAATTTGGGTGGCAATATTCTCATGCACATGTACCCTATTTTTATTGGAACTTCCTTTAGCTTGCATGCATGAATGTAGTAAATTTAGCTTTCACTCCTTAATTCCCAATCCCATTCTCTTTCCGTTTCAACTCATGACTCTCCATCCTTCCTGTCAGATTCCCACCTATTTTCAGATCTCTTGGTTTTGCCTTTGCTCTTGATTACCCTCCATAGGCACACAGTTAAGACCTTATTACTAAGGATGCAGCACAGGTGGATCTCCGGACATTGACAAAAACATCAGCTGTAACTGGCCTGGAGGCTTCCTCAATGTTGGATAGCTTACAAAGTACCACACAGTACAATGAAGTATCCCAGGGGTAAAAAGCAATCAGTAAGAGGTCTCAACAATCTGTGAAATCTTCAAATTGCAAAAAATTCACCATGGTAAAAGGCAACAAATATCAGTGTAATAATGGTATGAATGTCAAGGAAGCAGATAATAATGCTCTGATATGATTTATTCTATGCACCACTTGTCAGAAATGGTCACTATATTTTTTAATAAGGAATATTTTTAAGATGGTAAGTGATGCTTTTAAAGTATATAATGCAATTTTCACATTTCGAAGATTTTTAAAAGAATAGCAATTGACAAGACAAGTAGAAAATCTTGATTCATTTCAAGGATGATGTGGGAAACTTAGTGATCCCCTGTTTCTACATTAAAAAAAAAGTTTGTTATATTGGTCAGTGGTACAGTGCATGCTTATCCTCAACTTCCATAAATGTGCACGAGCGCGTGCACACACACAAGCTGTTCTAATTTTCCACTGTGCATAACCTCATTAGATCTTGAATTTTGAAATTTATCCCCAGACCAAGCTGAGAAGTAAAGCATATATTAATTTGAAATATTCAACTCTGAAGAAAGGCTTAGAGGGTAAAGAGTTCATTAGTTTCAGGAATTTCCCTGAAACTAACAAGATGGGATTAGAAGGCTCTCTCTGAGGTAAAGGAATCAGTAATTAACAGATGGAGACAAGGAGATTCCCTGGCTTGCTGCTAAATTTGGGAGAGTCTATGAGCAGTCCAGAAGTCTGGAGGAGACACTCCCATGAGCAACACATGCAGCACAGAATATCTGTGTCTGCTCACTGGAGTAGATTCTTTAGCAATGTAGCTGCCTTCGAGTTGCCTCCATTCACACACACACACACACACACACACACACACACACACACACACAGCCAAAATATCCCCTCTGTGTTTAAATTTTATTCATAATTTAGAATACATTAGAATCCATGGATGCATGGGAACCACATGAGTGATAAATCCTAACAGAAAATGTCATCTTTCTTTTTAGAGATATTTGTTGATTACGACCAGTCCCAGATATCTTGCTATGAATGGTAATCAGGAAGCTTCCTTTGCAGCACAAGGATAGTGTGAAAATAATTAAAAATTAGTGCTCTCAAATCCATGGTCAGTTACCTCTACTGAACATTTGAGGTTGGCTTTTCAGGAATTTATGAGTTTGGCAGTAAAAAAAGTGATCAGTGTTTAATAAGATTCTGAAGAACCAGAATAAAATCTCATGCTACCACATGTTATCCAGAACAACAAACCGATTAAAGATAAGGAATCTACGTGAGCATGGGATTTGCTTTTATCTTAAGATATCCATTGCACACTCAAGTTCTATTTGACAGATGCAGAGATACATGGGTTTGGAAGTACTAGCAGAAGAAAAAACATTTTCCTTTGGCTTTCCTAGAGAGAGACAAACTATGACCAATCTCTAAATAAGTCTGGGTAGACCTCGGTTGGTGGCTATAACTCAAATAAACTGCACACAGATAAAAAATGTCTTAATGAAACAGTCATGGAAATCCCAAGCATTTCAAGTATGGATGAAACACATCATGTCACATTTTCTAATGAAAAAAATGTAATAATGTCATTGGAGGTAAATAGTATTATTTATATATAGACAAATCACAAAGGGACGTACATGGGATTAAAGCCAACCAGTATCTCTGCTGGGATTTTTGTTTTCTTCCATCTCAATGTGCTTTCTACGCTTTTTGTAAATTCTTCTTGTCCTAATATTAACTAAGAATCTGTGGTTTATAAGTCTTTATATTAATTACCGATTCTTGTATTAATTGATTTATATTAATTATATTTTAGAACATCTCAAAGATTTTAAATTTTCTGAAATGGGTTTTATGAAATCACACATAGGTTATTCATCAAACTCTGTGAATACTTCAAAAAAAATCTCACAGTTCTTCAGTTGAAGGGTCCTCTAGAAGACTATTTGATGTACTTTGTTTACATTGTACAAATTTTCTTTTCTTTGCTGAAATCTTTCTAGCTATGTACCCTCATGTTGGTTATGAACTTTCTATTCAAATTATTATCATAAAATTATATGTTTCAAGTTTTACTATTACTATTTCTATACTATGTGTTTTAAATTTTTTTGCCTAAGACAAATATTGAAATTTTATGCCATCTTGGTGAACTGATTCCTTATTATTATAAAATGATGCTTTCTCTGGGAATGGATTTTATCTTAATTTTTTTGTTTTGCTATTATTAGTGACTAAAGACTTCTGCTTCTGTGGTATATCCGATGTTATTCTCTTATCATAACTAATTTGCAACTTGGAATTTAAAGATTTTACATGATGTTCATAGACAACAAGATTTTATATACTTTGCCAATATCTGTCTTTTGCGTAGGGTATTATCCCATATAAGCTTAGGATAGGAAACTGGTGAGATATAAATGATGTCTGCAATTTTGCTCTTTCTTTTGTTTGCTTTGCATATTTTTCTCTTTCCTCTACGTTTGACAATTTTTTTATCATAAAACAAGCCTAGCTTCTATTTGCTACAATTTACCTGTATATTGCTGAAAAATTCATGGCAAAACAGGTAAAGAAAAAAAAGGGGGATTTATTCTTGCTTAACATTTCTTTTGTAGTTCACAGTCCAGCTGGGCAGAAATGTTCACCAGAAGTCACAGAAACTGACTACACCATGTTGCTGAGAGAGGGACAAACCTCTATGTAAGTGTGCTAAAAAAGCCTAAGTATGCCTAAGAATACCAAACTACTGAACTACTGAAGAGACTCACTCCTTCTTAACCACTTGCCCAGTTCACTGTCCTACCAATAGCAGGCTGGTTCTTCCTTACTCAATTAGGCAATCTTCTACAGGTGTAAGTACATTTTGTTTTCATTACCAGTTCTGAACCAATGTGTCCAAAGCAGGGCTATTCATTGTCAGATTTACACTTCTATCTAAGTAGCACACAAATTCAGTTGTTTCCTCATGATATTCCACTTATTTTTAATAACACAAATTTCATTTAAGCTATAAAAAATCTTTGATCTTTTATACTTTTCTATTTCTCAACTATACTACTGTCAATGAAATTATATTTCTGTCAACCATGTTTACAGACTCTTACTCATAAACATATATTTAAAATATCAACCTATTAAGGTGTCCTTTATGTAAAAAGAAGAGAAAATTACAAAGATATGTATAATCAAGGGATATTTTTATTTCTGTGCATATATGCCCTTCCTGGTGTCCTACAATTATCTGCTTTGTTTGTACCTATGTTTCATGAGCATGTAGGTGGGTGCACATGTGTGGACTTACATGTTTAGGCCCAAAGTTTATTTCGGAAGTAAATCTTGATCATTTTAATCTTGTCACCCGGTTGCTAATAAAAACCCAGAGTTCACTAACAGGGCTGGTGTGGTTAACCAGCTTGCACTGGGAATTCCAGTCTCTGCGTTCAAACTTCAGAATTGCAGTTTGCTTTTACAGCCAGCTGGAATGTTAAGCTGCTGCGGGGATGTAAACTTAGGACCTTCTTGCTTGTGGGACAAGTGCAGCATCCACTGAGCCATCTCTCAGCCTCCATCTTTATCAGTTCCTGTAATTTTTTATTTTGCATTTTTTAAGCATCGTTTGTAGAATTCCTAGGCTGTTCTCCCAGCAACAGTTTGCAGAATGTTTTTAATTTGACTTTCATTGATTATGAATAATTCCTTCTGTTGGCTACAGAATTTTCTGTTTACCATGTTTTTGTTGTTGCTGTTTGGCATTTGGAATACCTTACCTAATTGCCTTCTGGCCTCTACAGTTTTGTTTTGAAATCAATTAAATTTAGCAAATATCTCTTTCTTCTTATTTTCAGGATTCTGCATCTGGCTTTGGATTGATCGATCAATCATGAAAAGGCTTAATATAATGTCTTTATATATACACATGTATGTATGTACACATGTATATATGTACATATATATGTATATACACACAAAATATATATACATGTAAATGTATACACATATAAATGTATACATAAATATATACATATGTACACACATAAATATGTACACATATACACACATAAATATATATGTACCTATAAATATAATATACATAATATATAAATGTAATATACATAAATATGTATACAAATAAATATAATAAAAATATATGTGCATACACATAAATATATATCTATTCATACATAAATATATTTATGTACATTTATATATAGCTTGTGCTTTGTTGAGCTGTTTAGATGTGTATATTTCCTTTTAGCAAATGTAAGAATGTTGTCATTTTTCTTTCAGAAATACTAGCTTCCTCTTTCTAATCCTGTCCTCTCATTCTGTCCCTATAATTGTGTGCATATTTGCTTAGACTGGTACGTTGTGTTTAGATTAATGAAGCAATTTTCCATTTCATCCTCCTTTCTTCTTGCTGCTTCATCTTCAGGTAAATTTTATATCATTCTTTATAAATTGGCAATATTAATCCTTATTTGGCCAAATGTACTTTTTCTTCATGTATACTTTTTGATATTTTGATATTAGATTTTTCAGTTCAGTAGACTTTAATTCTTTCATTCAGTTCAACAATATTTTTTAAAATAACTGATCCAGAATGTATTTCTAGTAAGATAGGATATGGGATCATTTTGAATCATTTTCTGTTCATTTACTTTTAACAGATTACATGGATATATTCTTTATTTTGTGTCTTATGGGATTTTTCTTAAAACTTAGACAATTTGAATCATTTTTTGGTAACTCTGGAAAGCATATTTTTTTCTCTCTGTACCAAGTTTGTAGTTGATATTGATGTTTTATGATATTCTTATTTATCGATCAGTAATTTATTTCTCTAAACTAATCCTGCAAAGATTATTTTTGTGACATTTTTATAACACCAAAGTCCCTGCTTTGTTGTGTTCAGAAAATAAAGAGATAGAAATTTTACACATGACTCTCAATTTTTGAAAGTATATTTTCAGCACGTACACTACAATTGGGAATTCGATTCTAGCATCCACGCTAGGATCCTATAAAATGTTAAAGTCAGGTAGGTCTTAGCAATGCTCGAGGTCTTCTCCAAGCATGCCTGGAGTCCATGGCGCATGACTGCCCTCAGGGCATACACACATGACTCTCTTAATTCTTAGAGATGTCATAGTTTTGCAAAATTTGCAGGGTTATTCCATTTCCAAATTTTTACTTTTAATCTGTTCAGTTAATATATTTGCCCTGATTGCTCTTCACTGCATCAGGCAAGCATGAACCTGTGCCCTTTTATTCATTCATTAGCTTTCACTTATTCAATTTTTAATTTTTTATGTGTTTATTTGAGAAAGGGAGATGGAAGAGGGAGAAAGGAGAGGGACATGGGGGAAAGAAGAGAGTGAAGAGAAAGAATGATAAAAAAGAAGCCAGATTTTAAAGATACATGAGAGAACAAGTATACTTGGAACTGGCTCATTATATGGGTGATGGTAATCAGGGCTTCAAAAACAAGACAAAAAGCAAATGGACTGGAAAGGATGTTCAAAGAAATAATTACAGATGGAGTCCTAAGAGGGACATAGGCACCAACCCAAAAGTAAAATGCTATAACCTTTAAATAGATAAGAAACATAGTACCATGTATATCTAAGTCAGAATGAGGCAAGTGGAAAATCTTGAGCACTTAAGAATATAATTTCAAAAATTATAGTTATCAAATTGCACAACAGTAAAACTAACATGAAAACGATGAAAATCATAATAAAACCAGGATTCCATGCTATTAATGACTAAAGAACGTATTGGCCAACACAGAATTCTCGACAAGTTGAAAACAAGTTTAAACAAGTTTAAAAAACAAGATTGCGTCATGTTGCAGTCTTCCTGCATGGTTGCTGTTAAATGATCATCAAACAGCTTAAAGGAACAAGGGGTTTATTTTCTCTTACGATTCCTGGTTACAGTTCTCATCCCAGCTTGACAGGAGAGCTCAAGCCAACACCAGAACCAAGGGAACTGGCCATACTATCTCTACACAATGGCTGAAAGAGGGACGATCCTTACTTGCCAGACCAGCATATCTGACTAAGTATACAAAAGGATACTGACTTCCTCAATCAACCCTCAGTATCCTCAGTATTATTCATTATTCAGGGCCCAGTCCCAACCAACATAGCCTGGGCCTTCCCCATCAGCTAGACAATCTCTTGCAGATTTGCTCTGGGCTCAACTCAACCATTAATTCTCTACAAATGTGCCCAGAGTTCAAACCCTCAATTGTCAAATTGACACCTGTGCCTAACTATGACACATCATAATATAATACACAAATAATTAAGCTGATATTCTGATGGTCACCAGGAAAAAGAACAAACAGACTTTATTAGGATAAGTCAAGATATCCAATGAAGTTTTTGAACCTAGAAAAGTTAGAAAAGAGGAGATAAATTAATATCATTGAAGAATTAACGAGCCTGATATCAGGCTGGAGAAAAGATTCAAAGAAAGCAACCTGTCAATGACTCAGAATGTGCAGTTGTGTTCTATGTTTTAGTTTTGTGCTTTGTAAGTTAGCGCCAGAGAGTTAAGCACATTTTCATGAATGATAACCTAATTTATGAAAATAGATAATAAATAATGAAACAGCATTTTTGAATATTTTAACAAAGATTTATGAATAGAAATAAAAATTAAATTCAAATGTACATATATTAGATTCATATATGTATATGAATAGTTGTTCTTCAGGAAGAGATGCATCCCAAAGGATAAGTGACAATTTTATCCTTTGTCAAGAATTTACTCTTTCGTGTTAATATGTCGATATAGTTATGTGACTTTTTGAAGATAAGACAGAAGAATGAAAATGTATCAGAATGTAAAATGTGGGGAAATTTTCAGTAAGTATAAACAAAAGCACAAGAATCCTGGAATACCTCTGTGAAATTATTGCTGTCACCAGAAATCTTCATTTCTTCTTTCTTGACGTGGGACACACACAGCTAGGGACAAGAATGAGGCATGAAGATAAAGATTTTCATATTAAAGTTCTTAGTTGGAAGTATTCCATTTCAAGAGTTTGTTATGAAGCACACTACTTAACTTGAAGCTATGAATTAGATGCTAATTTTGGAACAGACTTAGCACCTTAACCCATTAGAATTAATTCAGGTGCCTCGTGTATTGGCTCATGAAATATGTGGAGGAATTTGGATAAGTAAATAATTGTAAAAGTTAATTTAAAACATACTCTTGATATATATGATACAAAAAATGAGAAATTTAGCTTTTTTCTAAATTAAAAAATATCAAGAAAGGTTGGTAATAGTGTGACAAGCAAGAAATACTAGATGAAAATTATGTAGCTTTCTTCTTGAGATAAGAAAACACAGAAGAAGAAGAACCAAAAATTAAGTGATCAAGAAATCATGTCTAAAACTGAAGAGGCAAATGGATGATAATTTAGGCAATAGCAAGAACATTATTTTGGAGAAGTGTTAATTATATTCATCGTTTGAAAGCTACAATGTAGAAAGGTGCAGGATCTGGATAAAATCCTCAAAAGCCTTAAAAATTCTGTTTCAACCTGAGCTCTCCTCTCTCTGTTGGTGTCTGAATAAAAGCACCACATTAGGTATTCACAGCTCCAGACTCCATCTCAGTTCTAAAAGACAAGTTGCCACATTTTGAAGAGAAACAGTCAAATGTGCACAGACACCCAAAATCCATATTCCCATAAGCTTCCCTGGTAAGCTCCACATTTTCATGAAAATTAAGATTTTCTTCTCAGAGCCTAATTTATGACATTCAGCCCTGTCGTACACTCCCAGTTCCTCCTTGGGTCCAGCATTGCCAAAACACTTTTTGGTACTGGCTTTCTGTCCTCTGAAGTGTTTAGTCCTTTTTCCTGTTAAGTATTGGAAACGTGGAAGAAACAGAATAAAATGTTTTTGGACCTTTCCAAGTCTCCAGGTTAAAAAATTCTATATAGATTTCTACTGAAGAATGTCTCCAGAGTCTCACAGATTATGTAATTGCTGTTTGCTCTTTTCTAATGTTTTCAATGTTTTGCTATGTTTCTGCATTTTGGTGGCATTGAATATGAAGATATACTATAAATATTTACATGTCAAAGCCAATTTAAAACATGTCAATTTTTAGATTAGATTATTGCTTTAGTCTAAAACACAGCATCATTGATTATGAATTTAGCAATTTTGGTACATTTAGTAAGACAGATGGAAATCCTAAAGTGTATGTAGCTTTTCAGTAGTCAATAATGCATATTTTTTGAAAAAGACATAAAAATTAGAGGTCAAAAAGACTGTAAGTTTCTCCAAAATACTATTTTATAATTATCAGTTAAGAAATAGACATTAAGTAGGCCAAATTTTATTTTGGCAAATAAGTTTACATGTCAGTTTAACAGTTGGTGATATTGATAGTTACACAATTTCGGGTATTTGATGCAAAAGATTTTTTCATATTTGACTGCCGTTTGGATTGACTAATTTGCCTTCAATATTCTAAGCAATCAGGAGGGAAATACTCTCTGTTCTATCTTCTAAAAATGATCTTGCAGAAAAGGTTCATAGAGCGCAAGTGATTTTTTTTAGGCTCTCAGGTTTATCAGTCTCCCCAGAAAATGGTAACTTCCCACTTCATTTAACCCATTTCACGATGGGCCAAAGGTAGGAGAGAACTGCAGTGTTAAAAATAATCGATTGCATAAACCACTAGATGCTTAGAGAAAGCCATGAATACATAAGTGTTCTGTCAACCAAATTAACCAGTACATTGAAAGGAAGAAAAAGAAAATGGGAAAGAAAAAGTACTCTCTGTGCTAAAGCTTCTCAAGGAGAGAAAAAGCAGGAGAGTTTCATGCCTCGCCCTCTTTGCTGGCAACATGCTTAGAGTTCATCTTTTTGTGTGGGCACACTGCTTTTTTTCCCCCTTTGTTGTTCCTCCTCCTGATCCATTCTCCTAACAATGGAAATCTCAGAATGCTTTCTCTAATCCTCCTCCAAACTGCTAGTTTGGTTTGTTTATCTACTTTCTTGACGCACAGCCCAAACCTTCTGTGTCAGTTTTGTTCCCAACAAGAGGAGCAGGAAGAAGACTCGCTTGGCATTTGCAGAGCCATTTGCTATTGTGGCAGCAAAGCATCTGAAACATTCTGCGCAGATTGCCAGTTTGTCCTATGACAGGATCCATGGGAGACAGACAAAGAGAAAATTCCTGGTTTGCTTTTTGTATTTTTATAACCACCGTGGAAACAAAAGAGCCCGTGGAATGACACTTAGCAGATATACAGTGTATCCTCTCTATTCCTACTTACAAGATTCTCCAACAGGAAATTTAGCTGTTTGGGGCTTTGCATCCCTTTGTTTTATAGATACCCCATTATGCAGGTTCATGAAGCCCATCAGCGTGCATAGGAAAACCACTCCATGTCCCTCAATAACAGGAAAAGAAAAAAAAAAAGGAATGTGTGCCATCATTTTTACATGAAAACACAATAAACATTTATTCCTTCTTTTTACTGGTGTTGTAACTCTTAGTTTCTAAAAAAAAATTTGGCACTGGTCATTTGAAAGTGAGATTTACTTTAGATGTCATGTATGCTATGAAATGATCAATAACTCACTACAAGCCCAGCCCAATATGCTTCATCTTTTGAAGTATAACTATTTTTATATATCCCATTATCGACATCTGAAAAAAGTTATATTGGTACCTTGTGAAAATTTTTCGTGTAGGAACCCATATTTTAATACATAGATAATTTCAATATATTTCTCCATTATTTCCCCACATCTAATTTTGCATATTTTGGATCTAAAGGGAGTTATAACATTATCTACTGCTTCCACATATTATGCTATAAGCATGTAATGTGTTGCCTACTAATTTTCAGTGCAATTATTCTAATGGTTGAAATGGTCTAATTGAGAGGAGGTACCCAAATTATCTAATCTATTTCATTCTATTGGATAAGTCTGTGGTTCACAACATTTCACTATTAAAAATGGTGATTCAATAAGCGAGTGTATGCAAATTTCTACTTTATTCAAGATTGCTTTGCATTTCTAGTTAATGAAATTTTTATTAAATTGAAAGTTGCTTCAAATCTATATCCTCACCAATTGTCATCTGCTTCTCTCTCTTGTCAGACTCCCAGTCCCTTCTTATGTAGCCCAGCTTTCAATATGCCTCCAAGACTTAAACAATAGTTAATTTTCTAGAGAAGCTGTTCTGAGTTGCTTCCGTGTTAAATAGCTTATTCCCTGATCGGGAACTTCCACAGTAATTCCTTTCAGGTTTTGTCAGGTATTAGGTGTTCAGTAACAATAATTATACATATTATAAAGCCAGAAGACACAAATTGTTCACCAGCAGGCATCAGTTCACACAAAATCTTCAGCACTAAATTCCTGATCATAGTGCTGATTTAACTCATTGAAAATCCTATTGAAAATAATATTAATAAGAGGTTGAAGGCATATATTGTCTGTGAGTAATAAAATAGTCACAGCTATTCAAAATTACCTTAGTAGAATATTTTAATTCCAACAGTTGCTCTGTAAGGAATTAGTCTACTACTCAAGTATATCTAATGTAAACAGCACTACCTGATACACATGACCACTTGCAATCAGTAGAGACAATTATTAAAATACAGACTATCTTTTTAGTTAATACAAATTGGTTTCTTTCTTTCACAGAATATTTCCAAAGTCCTTTCTTTTTCATAAACGAATCCAAAGTCCTTTCTTTTTCATAAACGAATTCAAAGTCCATGTTAGAAGGCCTCATTGAACATCAATTCAAACTTTTCTCTAGGAAGATAAATGAAACCATGTGAGAAACTATCTTTATATTTTCTAAAGAATCATTTAATGAAGTTAGTAATGGCAGGACCAATTTTACAAAAATTCAAATTATGAATATCACAGGAAATCATTCTAGAGAGATGGGAATTATTTTTTGTAAGTGAACAATGGGACTCACCAAATAACTTTAATGATTCTAAATTCATATAGGTTTCTTGGCATGATATTTTTACCTTGTCCAGAAACTGCCAGTTATTTGTAAGCCACTCTAGACAGTGAGATGTGACATTTCAGCCTAGTGATTTCCTTCTTTTTTACTTTAAAGAATGCCCTCATAAAACTTTTCCATGCCAATTTTTTCCTAAAGTTTGTTAGGCTGATTGAATATTTGACCAAATATTCAACATCATTGATTCATTGGTAAAACTGTTATAAATAAAAGGTGCTGAGAATTGTTAATATGAAATCAATAAAATGTGGCTCTAGCAAAGGTAAGCCTAGGCAAATTGAGCTGATGAAAGGCAAACTACTGTTATTGTGTATTAGGTCCTGGGTAAAAAACAAGAAACACCATGTTTCAATCAATTATAGTGAATTATAGAGTGCATCTAATACACAAAATATTCAGTATCTTGACAGTGTTTTAAAACTCGAAAAGTAAGTTTGTGCCATTGTTTAAGGAAGTTCAAATTATGGAGATACCAAAATAAATTAATAATTTACTTAATTAATATACAGATTAATGAGGCTGAAAGAAATAAGTTTCATAGCAAAGAGCCAGGGGATCTAGGTAAAGAATAAAGATGAGAATTCAGGAGGGTCTGGGCTATGAGAAGGCTAGACAAGGAAAAAGGTAAAACTATGTATGTGAGCCATTTCTACAGCAGAGCATACAAACTCTCAGACAGTTCTGAGAGTGATTTCATTGCTATAACAAAGACAAGTGTCAGAGTAGTGGTACATATATCATGTCTCAGTAGTCTTTGCATAGTATGGATGGAAACCACATTTAGAATGGTACAAGGAATTTGCACTCAGTATTACAAAACACACACACACACACACATACACACTCAGGAAACATTTCATTTCAGAAACTGTAAAACAAATAAACTAATCACACAGATCAGTCCAAAGAGAAAGAAAATGATAAAGGTTCTGCTTTGATTAGACAATCAGATTCAGTCATTTTATGCTATACTCTCATGCTGATAAGGACTGTGGATTGGTACTGGGAAATGCATTAACCCAGGGAACTCCATGACAGTGACAAGAAGTAAAAGATAATGGAGAGTGCTAATTTGGACTCCAGTAAAGCCAAAGGTATATTATTTACTTAACATCCTCTATGTTCTAGCTTCTCTAAGAACTGAGATCTCTATTCTAAAATTCCAAAATCTTTGATTGGTCAAGCTACATGAACCACATCCCTCTGCTTTAAAATATTTTATAGTCCATGGTATTGAGACTTTTTAAATTAATTGAATCTAAACAAATACTGTCCTAATTATATGAAGAACACTAGAAAAGAGCTTTAACATATAGGCAATTTTATGATGGTTAAAATAACTTCTAAAGGAAAAGAAAAGAAGAAAAAGAAAAAGAAGAAGAAGAAGAAGAGGAGGAAGAGAAGGAGGAGGAGGAGGAAGGAAGGAAGAAGAAGAAAGAGGAAGAGGAGGAGGGAAAGGAGGAGGAGGAGGAGGAAGAAAGAAGAAGATGAAGAAGAAGAAGAAGAAACAGAAGAAGAAGAAGAAGACAAAGAAGAAGAAGAAACAGAAGAAGAAGAAGAAGAAGAAGAAGAAGAAGAAGAAGAAGACTAGAAGAGAAGAAGAAGAAGAATAGAACTAGAAAGAAAGAAGAAGAAGAAATAGAAGAAGAAATACTAGAAGAAGAGATAATACGAAGAAAAGAAAAGAAGAAAAAGAGAAGAAGAAGAAGAAGAATAAGAAAAAAAAAAGAAGAAAAGAAGGAAAAAGAAGAATAAGAAGAAAACTGAAAGCATGACCATCATGGTTATCTTCCACATGTTCTTGTGACTACTCTGTAAGAAAGATGAAGGAAATTCAACCATGGAAAACCATCTCATACAAGTCATATATAACATTTACTTTCCATATTCTAGACAAGAGATGGCCATAGAACCAAGGCCTCAATAAGATTGTCTTCATTCCTTTATTTACAATTTTGGATCCTGGTGAGCATGCATAAATTTTAAACTGCTCTTATCTATTTGCCAAAAGCAGAGTCAGAGCCAGATCTGCAGCTACTTAATTAATAGCTAATAGATTTATCAATCCTATAATTGATATATGATTGCTTTTATCTCATTTTGAACATTAAAGATACCCATTATATATGTTGCATAAAATAAAGATATAATCACAATTCTCTGTATGTATATTTTAGTGTTTTGAGACAGGGTATCACACTATACTCCAGGTTTGTCTGGAATTCATCATGCATTCCAGGTTTGCCTAAAAGTCATAACAACTCACTTGTAGGCTAGGGTTACCGTTATGGGACACCTATCCTAGTTAACTTCTCTTGAATTAGCACATAGTTTTATCTCTTTAACTCTGCATAAATGATCAAGCAAAACTAATTAATTCACAAATGTGCTGAATCTCACTCTTGCAGACGTATTTTACACCAATTGCTTCATTTGTTTCTGACATTTTTATCTGAAGTGTATCTGCTTAATTCACTATGTTAGCCATTCTCTATATATTTCAGTGCAGTAGAGAAGGAGAGTTGGTGTTGGCCCCAGATGATTGATCCCCGCTCAACATGGCATAAAGGAATAGAACTCCTAGACAACTTGTGTGATGCATGTCAGCACAGGTCAGTGGCCTGCAACCAACCAAACTCATTTGTTTAGAACTTGGTAAGTCCAGCAGGGGTAGTATGGAAATGAATTCAAAAGGATCAAACATGAGAGAGACATCAGAACCACCCAGTGCAGGGAGCTTTCATTTTTCTTCCTGCAAATGGTAGCGTTTGCCCTGTGCTGTCAAGTTCATGAACTTATTAACAGCTTTTTCACGGGAACAGTACATTTTCTGCATTTGATCTGTAAGAGACACATCTGAATGTACAACCATATATGCTTGCATCCAGAATGTGGCAGCATGGAATACTTCAGTATCTGACATTTTAAAACCGGCCTGGAATACAAGGTTCTGTGTGGGGGAAACCTACTAACCCTCCTGATAGTTCCTTGGAAAGGTTGACCAGAAAGCTCACCAGAAACCCAGCTCCATTATCTTATGTCATTGTGTAGTGGCATACAAGGTAAGCATGGGGCAGGGGCAGGGAGAACAAGATGGAATTTGAGATTAAAGCACTCATCTTCGTAAGAAAAATTGTCTCATTAAAACAAAGCGGTATCTTAACGTTATAAATAAGG
>JALPQD010001137.1:0-82552 GCA_023101885.1 Typhlomys cinereus | reverse complement strand
TCTCTCTCAGTGATAAGAATCCTGCAGATGTTCCTACGTTGTAACTTTTTCTGTTCAGGAGAAACTCACACTGGTTTTTTGACGTTTTCATGGAATATGTTCACGCAGGCCTTGATTTCCAAAAGAGTGAACCAAGAGAGGAGGATCTGAGTTAAATGTGGCAAATGCACTTCTTTAGCATAAGTTTCATACAGAAGTTTCTATATTGTAACTCTTCTCTTTAGGACGAAATCATACTTGGTTTACGACGTTTCCATGAAAACATGTTCATGCATGTCGTTCCCTTCCAAAACAGTGAACCAAGTGATGAGGACTCACAGTTATATATGTAGCATGTGCACTTATTTGGCATAAGTATCTACACAGGGTTCTAGACTGTAAAACTTTGTCTGGAGAAAACAACACTTGTTTTGTGGCTGATTCTACCAACGATATTCAGCCTTGTAATGAGCTTGAAAATAGTGACCACGAGAGGAAGCGTCAATTCACATGTTTTACTTTCTCTTCTCATGATAAGAATCTGCAGATGTTCCTACGTTGTAACTTTTTATGTTCAGGAGAAACTCACACTGGTTTTTTGACGTTTTCATGGAATATGTTCACGCAGGCCTTGATTTTCCAAAAGAGTGAACCAAGAGAGGAGGACTCTGAGTTAAATGTGGCAAATGCACTTCTTAGCATAAGTTTCATACAGAAGTTTCTATATTGTAACTCTTTCTCTTTAGGACGAAATCATACTTGGTTTACGACGTTTCCATGAAACATGTTCATGCATGTCGTTCCTTCAAAACAGTGAACCAAGTGATGAGGACTCACAGTTATATATGTAGCATGTGCACTTATTTGGCATAAGTATCCTACACAGGGTTCTAGACTGTAAAACTTTGTTCTGGAGAAAACAACACTTGTTTTGTGCTGATTCTACCAACGATATTCAGCCTTGTAATGAGCTTGAAATAGTGACCACGAGAGGAAGCGTCAAATTCACATGTTTTACTTTCTCTTCTCAGTGATAAGAATCCTGCAGATGTTCCTACGTTGTAACTCTTTATGTTCAGGAGAAACTCACACTGGTTTTTTGACGTTTTCATGGAATATGTTCACGCCAGCCTTGATTTTCCAAAAGAGTGAACCAAGAGAGGAGGACTCTGAGTTAAATGTGGCAAAATGCATTCTTTAGGATAAGTTTCATACAGAAGTTTCTATTTGTAACTCTTTTCTTTAGGGACGAAATTCATACTTGGTTTACGACGTTTCCATGAAACATGTTCATGCATGTCGTTCCCTTCCAAAACAGTGAACCAAGTGATGAGGACTCACAGTTATATATGTAGCATGTGCACTTATTTGGCATAATATCCTACACAGGGTTCTAGACTGTAAAACTTTGTATTCTGAGGAAAACAACGTTTGCTTTGTGCTGATTTACAAATGAGTTCACTTCCAAATAGTGAACCAATTGAAGAGGACTCACAGTATATATGTAGCATGTGCACTTATTTGGGATAAGTTCCTACACAGGGTTCTAGACTGTAACGCTTTGTATTCCGGAGAAAACAACATTTGTTTGTGCTGATTCTACCAACGATGCTCCCTTCCAAAATAGTGAACCAAGTGAAGAGGACCACAGTTATATATGTAGCATGTGCACTTATTTGGCATAAGTATCCTGCACAGGGTTCTAGACTGTAACACTTTGTATTCTAGAAAACAACTTTTTGCTGATTCTACCACACGTGTTTGTTTTGTGCTGATTCTACCAACGATGTTCCCTTCCAAAATAGTGAACCAAGTGAAGAGGACTCACAGTTATATATGTAGCATGTGCACTTATTTGGCATAAGTATCCTGCACAGGGTTCTAGACTGTAACACTTTGTATTCTGGAGAAAACAACATTTGTTTTGTGCTGATTCTACCAACGATATTCAGCCTTGTAATGAGCTTGAAAATAGTGACCACGAGAGGAAGCGTCAAATTCACATGTTTCACTTCTCTTCTCAGTGATAAGAATCCTGCAGATGTTCCTACGTTGTAACTTTTTATGTTCAGGAGAAACTCACACTGGTTTTTTGACGTTTTCATGGAATATGTTCACGCAGGCCTTGATTTTCCAAAAGAGTGAACCAAGTGAGGACGACTGAGAGTCAAATGTTGGAGGTGCACTTCTTAGGGATTAGTATCCTACAGAAGATTCTATAGTGTTACACTTTGTGTTCAGGAGAAGATACTTGTTTAGGCACATTCGCATATAACATATTCCCGCAGGCCTTGATTATCCTAAAGAGTGAAACAACTGCGGAGGATTCAGAGTAAATGTTGGAATTTCACTTCTTAATAAGGATCCTAGAGAAGTTCCTATACTGTAACATTTGCGTTCCGGCGAAAATCATACTTGTTTTGTGACATTTGAATGGCACATGTTCACACAGGCCATGATTTTACAAAATAGTGAACCAAGTGAGGAGGACTCTGAGTTAAATGTGGCAAATGCACTTCTTTAGGATAAGTTTCATACAGAAGTTTCTATATTGTAACTCTTTCTGTTCAGGACGAAATCACACTTGGTTTATGACGTTTCCATGAAACATGTTCATGCATGTCGTTCCCTTCCAAAACGGTGAACCAACTCATGAGGACTCACAGTTATATATGTAGCATGTGCACTTGTTTGGCATAAGTATCCTGCACAGGGCTCTAGACTGTAACACTTTGTATTCTGGAGAAAACAACATTTGTTTTGTGCTGATTCTGCCAACGATGTTCCCTTCCAAAATAGTGAAACAAGTGAGAAGGACTCACAGTTATATGTAGTATGTGCACTTATTTGGGATAAGTGTCCTACACAGGGTTGCTAGACTGTAAAACTTTGTATTCTGGAGAAAACAAACACTTGTTTTTGCTGATTCTACCAACGATATTCAGCCTTGTAATGAGCTTGAAAATAGTGACCACGAGAGGAAGCGTCAAAATTCACATGTTTTACTTCTCTTCTCAGTGAATAAGAATCCTGCAGATGTTCCTACGTTGTAACTTTTTCTGTTCAGGAGAAACTCACACTGGTTTTTTGACGTTTTCATGGAATATGTTCACGCAGGCCTTGATTTTCCAAAAGAGTGAACCAAGAGAGGAGGACTCTGAGTTAAATGTGGCAAATGCACTTCTTTAGCATAAGTTTCATACAGAAGTTTCTATATTGTAACTCTTTCTCTTTAGGACGAAATCATACTTGGTTTACGACGTTTCCATGAAACATGTTCATGCATGTCGTTCCCTTCCAAAACAGGAACCAAGTGATGAGGACTCACAGTTATATATGTAGCATGTGCACTTATTTGGCATAAGTATCCTACACAGGGTTCTAGACTGTAAAACTTTGTATTCTGGAGAAAACAACACTTGTTTTGTGCTGATTCTACCAACGATATTCAGCCTTGTAATGAGCTTGAAAATAGTGACCACGAGAGGAAGCGTCAAATTCACATGTTTTACTTTCTCTTCTCAGTGATAAGAATCCTGCAGATGTTCCTACGTTGTAACTTTTTATGTTCAGGAGAAACTCACACTGGTTTTTTGACGTTTTCATGGAATATGTTCACGCAGGCCTTGATTTTCCAAAAGAGTGAACCAAGAGAGGAGGACTCTGAGTTAAATGTGGCAAATGCACTTCTTTAGCATAAGTTTCATACAGAAGTTTCTATATTGTAACTCTTTCTCTTAGGACGAAATCATACTTGGTTTACGACGTTTCCATGAAACTGTTCATGCATGTCGTTCCCTTCCAAAACAGTGAACCAAGTGATGAGGACTCACAGTTATATATGTAGCATGTGCACTTATTTGGCATAAGTATCCTACACAGGGTTCTAGACTGTAAAACTTTGTATTCTGGAGAAAACAACACTTGTTTTGTGCTGATTCTACCAACGATATTCAGCCTTGTAATGAGCTTGAAAATAGTGACCACGAGAGGAAGCGTCAAATTCACATGTTTTACTTTCTCTTCTCAGTGATAAGAATCCTGCAGATGTTCCTACGTTGTAACTCTTTATGTTCAGGAGAAACTCACACTGGTTTTTGACGTTTTCATGGAATATGTTCACGCAGGCCTTGATTTTCCAAAAGAGTGAACCAAGAGAGGAGGACTCTGAGTTAAATGTGGCAAATGCACTTCTTTAGGATAAGTTTCATACAGAAGTTTCTATATTGTAACTCTTTCTCTTTAGGACGAAATCATACTTGGTTTACGACGTTTCCATGAAACATGTTCATGCATGTCGTTCCCTTCCAAAACAGTGAACCAAGTGATGAGGACTCACAGTATATATGTAGCATGTGCACTTATTTGGCATAAGTATCCTACACAGGGTTCTAGACTGTAAAACTTTGTATTCTGGAGAAAACAACGTTTGCTTTGTGCTGATTCTACAAATGATGTTCACTTCCAAAATAGTGAACCAAGTGAAGAGGACTCACAGTTATATATGTAGCATGTGCACTTATTTGGGATAAGTATCCTACACAGGGTTCTAGACTGTAACGCTTTGTATTCCGGAGAAAACAACATTTGTTTTGTGCTGATTCTACCAACGATGCTCCCTTCCAAAATAGTGAACCAAGTGAAGAGGACCCACAGTTATATATGTAGCATGTGCACTTATTTGGCATAAGTATCCTGCACAGGGTTCTAGACTGTAACACTTTGTATTCTGGAGAAAACAACATTTGTTTTGTGCTGATTCTACCAACGATGTTTGTTTTGTGCTGATTCTACCAACGATGTTCCCTTCCAAAATAGTGAACCAAGTGAAGAGGACTCACAGTTATATATGTAGCATGTGCACTTATTTGGCATAAGTATCCTGCACAGGGTTCTAGACTGTAACACTTTGTATTCTGGAGAAAACAACATTTGTTTTGTGCTGATTCTACCAACGATATTCAGCCTTGTAATGAGCTTGAAAATAGTGACCACGAGAGGAAGCGTCAAATTCACATGTTTCACTTTCTCTTCTCAGTGATAAGAATCCTGCAGATGTTCCTACGTTGTAACTTTTTATGTTCAGGAGAAACTCACACTGGTTTTTTGACGTTTTCATGGAATATGTTCACGCAGGCCTTGATTTTCCAAAGAGTGAACCAAGTGAGGACGACTGAGAGTCAAATGTTGGAGGTGCACTTCTTAGGGATTAGTATCCTACAGAAGATTCTATAGTGTTACACTTTGTGTTCAGGAGAAGATCATACTTGTTTAGGCACATTCGCATATAACATATTCCCGCAGGCCTTGATTATCCTAAAGAGTGAAACAACTGCGGAGGATTCAGAGTAAATGTTGGAATTTCACTTCTTAGTAATAAGGATCCTAGAGAAGTTCCTATACTGTAACATTTGCGTTCCGGCGAAAATCATACTTGTTTTGTGACATTTGAATGGCACATGTTCACACAGGCCATGATTTTACAAAATAGTGAACCAAGTGAGGAGGACTCTGAGTTAAATGTGGCAAATGCACTTCTTTAGGATAAGTTTCATACAGAAGTTTCTATATTGTAACTCTTTCTGTTCAGGACGAAATCACACTTGGTTTACGACGTTTCCATGAAACATGTTCATGCATGTCGTTCCCTTCCAAAACGGTGAACCAACGCATGAGGACTCACAGTTATATATGTAGCATGTGCACTTGTTTGGCATAAGTATCCTGCACAGGGCTCTAGACTGTAACACTTTGTATTCTGGAGAAAACAACATTTGTTTTGTGCTGATTCTGCCAACGATGTTCCCTTCCAAAATAGTGAAACAAGTGAGAAGGACTCACAGTTATATATGTAGTATGTGCACTTATTTGGGATAAGTGTCCTACACAGGGTTCTAGACTGTAAAACTTTGTATTCTGGAGAAAACAACACTTGTTTTGTGCTGATTCTACCAACGATATTCAGCCTTGTAATGAGCTTGAAAATAGTGACCACGAGAGGAAGCGTCAAATTCACATGTTTTACTTTCTCTTCTCAGTGATAAGAATCCTGCAGATGTTCCTACGTTGTAACTCTTTATGTTCAGGAGAAACTCACACTGGTTTTTTGACGTTTTCATGGAATATGTTCACGCAGGCCTTGATTTTCCAAAAGAGTGAACCAAGAGAGGAGGACTCTGAGTTAAATGTGGCAAATGCACTTCTTTAGGATAAGTTTCATACAGAAGTTTCTATATTGTAACTCTTTCTCTTTAGGACGAAATCATACTTGGTTTACGACGTTTCCATGAAACATGTTCATGCATGTCGTTCCCTTCCAAAACAGTGAACCAAGTGATGAGGACTCACAGTTATATATGTAGCATGTGCACTTATTTGGCATAAGTATCCTACACAGGGTTCTAGACTGTAAAAACTTTGTATTCTGGAGAAAACAACGTTTGCTTTGTGCTGATTCTACAAATGATGTTCACTTCCAAAATAGTGAACCAAGTGAAGAGGACTCACAGTTATATATGTAGCATGTGCACTTATTTGGGTTAAGTATCCTACACAGGGTTCTAGACTGTAACGCTTTGTATTCCGGAGAAAACAACATTTGTTTTGTGCTGATTCTACCAACGATGCTCCCTTCCAAAATAGTGAACCAAGTGAAGAGGACTCACAGTTATATATGTAGCATGTGCACTTATTTGGCATAAGTATCCTGCACAGGGTTCTAGACTGTAACACTTTGTATTCTGGAGAAAACAACATTTGTTTTGTGCTGATTCTACCAACGATGTTTGTTTTGTGCTGATTCTACCAACGATGTTCCCTTCCAAAATAGTGAACCAAGTGAAGAGGACTCACAGTTATATATGTAGCATGTGCACTTATTTGGCATAAGTATCCTGCACAGGGTTCTAGACTGTAACACTTTGTATTCTGGAGAAAACAACATTTGTTTTGTGCTGATTCTACCAACGATATTCAGCCTTGTAATGAGCTTGAAAATAGTGACCACGAGAGGAAGCGTCAAATTCACATGTTTCACTTTCTCTTCTCAGTGATAAGAATCCTGCAGATGTTCCTACGTTGTAACTTTTTATGTTCAGGAGAAACTCACACTGGTTTTTTGACGTTTTCATGGAATATGTTCACGCAGGCCTTGATTTTCCAAAAGAGTGAACCAAGTGAGGACGACTGAGAGTCAAATGTTGGAGGTGCACTTCTTAGGGATTAGTATCCTACAGAAGATTCTATAGTGTTACACTTTGTGTTCAGGAGAAGATCATACTTGTTTAGGCACATTCGCATATAACATATTCCCGCAGGCCTTGATTATCCTAAAGAGTGAAACAACTGCGGAGGATTCAGAGTAAATGTTGGAATTTCACTTCTTAGTAATAAGGATCCTAGAGAAGTTCCTATACTGTAACATTTGCGTTCCGGCGAAAATCATACTTGTTTTGTGACATTTGAATGGCACATGTTCACACAGGCCATGATTTTACAAAATAGTGAACCAAGTGAGGAGGACTCTGAGTTAAATGTGGCAAATGCACTTCTTTAGGATAAGTTTCATACAGAAGTTTCTATATTGTAACTCTTTCTGTTCAGGACGAAATCACACTTGGTTTACGACGTTTCCATGAAACATGTTCATGCATGTCGTTCCCTTCCAAAACGGTGAACCAACTCATGAGGACTCACAGTTATATATGTAGCATGTGCACTTGTTTGGCATAAGTATCCTGCACAGGGCTCTAGACTGTAACACTTTGTATTCTGGAGAAAACAACATTTGTTTTGTGCTGATTCTGCCAACGATGTTCCCTTCCAAAATAGTGAAACAAGTGAGAAGGACTCACAGTTATATATGTAGTATGTGCACTTATTTGGGATAAGTGTCCTACACAGGGTTCTAGACTGTAAAACTTTGTATTCTGGAGAAAACAACACTTGTTTTGTGCTGATTCTACCAACGATATTCAGCCTTGTAATGAGCTTGAAAATAGTGACCACGAGAGGAAGCGTCAAATTCACATGTTTTACTTTCTCTTCTCAGTGATAAGAATCCTGCAGATGTTCCTACGTTGTAACTTTTTATGTTCAGGAGAAACTCACACTGGTTTTTTGACGTTTTCATGGAATATGTTCACGCAGGCCTTGATTTTCCAAAAGAGTGAACCAAGAGAGGAGGACTCTGAGTTAAATGTGGCAAATGCACTTCTTTAGCATAAGTTTCATACAGAAGTTTCTATATTGTAACTCTTTCTCTTTAGGACGAAATCATACTTGGTTTACGACGTTTCCATGAAACATGTTCATGCATGTCGTTCCCTTCCAAAACAGTGAACCAAGTGATGAGGACTCACAGTTATATATGTAGCATGTGCACTTATTTGGCATAAGTATCCTACACAGGGTTCTAGACTGTAAAACTTTGTATTCTGGAGAAAACAACACTTGTTTTGTGCTGATTCTACCAACGATATTCAGCCTTGTAATGAGCTTGAAAATAGTGACCACGAGAGGAAGCGTCAAATTCACATGTTTTACTTTCTCTTCTCAGTGATAAGAATCCTGCAGATGTTCCTACATTGTAACTCTTTATGTTCAGGAGAAACTCACACTGGTTTTTTGACGTTTTCATGGAATATGTTCACGCAGGCCTTGATTTTCCAAAAGAGTGAACCAAGAGAGGAGGACTCTGAGTTAAATGTGGCAAATGCACTTCTTTAGGATAAGTTTCATACAGAAGTTTCTATATTGTAACTCTTTCTCTTTAGGACGAAATCATACTTGGTTTACGACGTTTCCATGAAACATGTTCATGCATGTCGTTCCCTTCCAAAACAGTGAACCAAGTGATGAGGACTCACAGTTATATATGTAGCATGTGCACTTATTTGGCATAAGTATCCTACACAGGGTTCTAGACTGTAAAACTTTGTATTCTGGAGAAAACAACGTTTGCTTTGTGCTGATTCTACAAATGATGTTCACTTCCAAAATAGTGAACCAAGTGAAGAGGACTCACAGTTATATATGTAGCATGTGCACTTATTTGGGATAAGTATCCTACACAGGGTTCTAGACTGTAACGCTTTGTATTCCGGAGAAAACAACATTTGTTTTGTGCTGATTCTACCAACGATGCTCCCTTCCAAAATAGTGAACCAAGTGAAGAGGACTCACAGTTATATATGTAGCATGTGCACTTATTTGGCATAAGTATCCTGCACAGGGTTCTAGACTGTAACACTTTGTATTCTGAAGAAAACAACATTTGTTTTGTGCTGATTCTACCAACGATGTTTGTTTTGTGCTGATTCTACCAACGATGTTCCCTTCCAAAATAGTGAACCAAGTGAAGAGGACTCACAGTTATATATGTAGCATGTGCACTTATTTGGCATAAGTATCCTGCACAGGGTTCTAGACTGTAACACTTTGTATTCTGGAGAAAACAACATTTGTTTTGTGCTGATTCTACCAACGATATTCAGCCTTGTAATGAGCTTGAAAATAGTGACCACGAGAGGAAGCGTCAAATTCACATGTTTCACTTTCTCTTCTCAGTGATAAGAATCCTGCAGATGTTCCTACGTTGTAACTTTTTATGTTCAGGAGAAACTCACACTGGTTTTTTGACGTTTTCATGGAATATGTTCACGCAGGCCTTGATTTTCCAAAAGAGTGAACCAAGTGAGGACGACTGAGAGTCAAATGTTGGAGGTGCACTTCTTAGGGATTAGTATCCTACAGAAGATTCTATAGTGTTACACTTTGTGTTCAGGAGAAGATCATACTTGTTTAGGCACATTCGCATATAACATGTTCCCGCAGGCCTTGATTATCCTAAAGAGTGAAACAACTGCGGAGGATTCAGAGTAAATGTTGGAATTTCACTTCTTAGTAATAAGGATCCTAGAGAAGTTCCTATACTGTAACATTTGCGTTCCGGCGAAAATCATACTTGTTTTGTGACATTTGAATGGCACATGTTCACACAGGCCATGATTTTACAAAATAGTGAACCAAGTGAGGAGGACTCTGAGTTAAATGTGGCAAATGCACTTCTTTAGGATAAGTTTCATACAGAAGTTTCTATATTGTAACTCTTTCTGTTCAGGACGAAATCACACTTGGTTTACGACTTTTCCATGAAACATGTTCATGCATGTCGTTCCCTTCCAAAACGGTGAACCAACTCATGAGGACTCACAGTTATATATGTAGCATGTGCACTTGTTTGGCATAAGTATCCTGCACAGGGCTCTAGACTGTAACACTTTGTATTCTGGAGAAAACAACATTTGTTTTGTGCTGATTCTGCCAACGATGTTCCCTTCCAAAATAGTGAAACAAGTGAGAAGGACTCACAGTTATATATGTAGTATGTGCACTTATTTGGGATAAGTGTCCTACACAGGGTTCTAGACTGTAAAACTTTGTATTCTGGAGAAAACAACACTTGTTTTGTGCTGATTCTACCAACGATATTCAGCCTTGTAATGAGCTTGAAAATAGTGACCACGAGAGGAAGCGTCAAATTCACATGTTTTACTTTCTCTTCTCAGTGATAAGAATCCTGCAGATGTTCCTACGTTGTAACTTTTTATGTTCAGGAGAAACTCACACTGGTTTTTTGACGTTTTCATGGAATATGTTCACGCAGGCCTTGATTTTCCAAAAGAGTGAACCAAGAGAGGAGGACTCTGAGTTAAATGTGGCAAATGCACTTCTTTAGCATAAGTTTCATACAGAAGTTTCTATATTGTAACTCTTTCTCTTTAGGACGAAATCATACTTGGTTTACGACGTTTCCATGAAACATGTTCATGCATGTCGTTCCCTTCCAAAACAGTGAACCAAGTGATGAGGACTCACAGTTATATATGTAGCATGTGCACTTATTTGGCATAAGTATCCTACACAGGGTTCTAGACTGTAAAACTTTGTATTCTGGAGAAAACAACACTTGTTTTGTGCTGATTCTACCAACGATATTCAGCCTTGTAATGAGCTTGAAAATAGTGACCACGAGAGGAAGCGTCAAATTCACATGTTTTACTTTCTCTTCTCAGTGATAAGAATCCTGCAGATGTTCCTACGTTGTAACTCTTTATGTTCAGGAGAAACTCACACTGGTTTTTTGACGTTTTCATGGAATATGTTCACGCAGGCCTTGATTTGCCAAAAGAGTGAACCAAGAGAGGAGGACTCTGAGTTAAATGTGGCAAATGCACTTCTTTAGGATAAGTTTCATACAGAAGTTTCTATATTGTAACTCTTTCTCTTTAGGACGAAATCATACTTGGTTTACGACGTTTCCATGAAACATGTTCATGCATGTCGTTCCCTTCCAAAACAGTGAACCAAGTGATGAGGACTCACAGTTATATATGTAGCATGTGCACTTATTTGGCATAAGTATCCTACACAGGGTTCTAGACTGTAAAACTTTGTATTCTGGAGAAAACAACGTTTGCTTTGTGCTGATTCTACAAATGATGTTCACTTCCAAAATAGTGAACCAAGTGAAGAGGACTCACAGTTATATATGTAGCATGTGCACTTATTTGGGATAAGTATCCTACACAGGGTTCTAGACTGTAACGCTTTGTATTCCGGAGAAAACAACATTTGTTTTGTGCTGATTCTACCAACGATGCTCCCTTCCAAAATAGTGAACCAAGTGAAGAGGACTCACAGTTATATATGTAGCATGTGCACTTATTTGGCATAAGTATCCTGCACAGGGTTCTAGACTGTAACACTTTGTATTCTGGAGAAAACAACATTTGTTTTGTGCTGATTCTACCAACGATGTTTGTTTTGTGCTGATTCTACCAACGATGTTCCCTTCCAAAATAGTGAACCAAGTGAAGAGGACTCACAGTTATATATGTAGCATGTGCACTTATTTGGCATAAGTATCCTGCACAGGGTTCTAGACTGTAACACTTTGTATTCTGGAGAAAACAACATTTGTTTTGTGCTGATTCTACCAACGAAATTCAGTCTTGTAATGAGCTTGAAAATAGTGACCACGAGAGGACGCGATAAATTCACATGTTTCACTTTCTCTTCTCAGTGATAAGAATCCTGTAGATGTTCCTAGGTTATAAGTTATTATGATCAGGAAAAATTCACACTGGTTTTTTGACGTTTTCATGGAATATGTTCTCGCAGGCCTTGATTTTCCAAAAGAGTGAACCAAGTGAGGAGGACTGAGAGTCAAATATTGGAGGTGCACTTCTTAGGGATAAGTATCCTACAGAAGATTCTATAGTGTTACACTTTGTGTTCAGGAGAAGATCATACTTGTTTAGGCACATTCGCATATAACATGTTCCCGCAGGCCTTGATTATCCTAAGGAGTGAAACAACTGCGGAGGATTCAGAGTAAATGTTGGAATTTCACTTCTTAGTAATAAGGATCCTAGAGAAGTTCCTATACTGTAACATTTGCGTTCAGGCGAAGACATACTTGTTTTGTGACATTTGAATGGCACATGTTCACACAGGCCATGATTTTACAAAATAGTGAACCAAGTGAGGAGGACTCTGAGTTAAATGTGGCAAATGCACTTCTTTAGGATAAGTTTCATACAGAAGTTTCTATATTGTAACTCTTTCTGTTCAGGACGAAATCACACTTGGTTTACGACGTTTCCATGAAACATGTTTATGCATGTCGTTCCCTTGGAACATAGTGAACCAAGTGAAGAGGACTCTCAGTTATATATGTAGCATGTGCACTTATTTGGCATAAGTATCATGCACAGGGCTCTAGACTGTAACAATTTGTATTCTGGAAAAACAACATTTGTTTTGTGCTGATTCTACCAACGATGTTCCCTTCCAAAATAGTGAACCAAGTGAGGAGGACTCACAGTTATATATGTAGTATGTGCACTTATTTGGGATAAGTATCCTACACAGGGTTCTAGACTGTAAAACTTTGTATTCTGGAAAACACAACACTTGTTTTGTGCTGATTCTACCAACGATATTCAGCCTTGTAATGAGCTTGAAAATAGTGACCACGAGAGGAAGCGTCAAATTCACATGTTTCACTTTCTCTTCTCAGTGATAAGAATCCTGTAGATGTTCCTAGGTTATAAGTTTTTATGTTCAGGAAAAATTCACACTGATTTTTTGACGTTTTCATGGAATATGTTCACGCAGGCCTTGATTTTCCAAAAGAGTGAACCAAGTGAGGAGGACTGAGAGTCAAATATTGGAGGTGCACTTCTTAGGGATAAGTATCCTACAGAAGATTCTATAGTGTTACACTTTGTGTTCAGGAGAAGATCATACTTGTTTAGGCACATTCGCATATAACATGTTCCCGCAGGTCTTGATTATCCTAAAGAGTGAAACAACTGCGGAGGATTCAGAGTAAATGTTGGAATTTCACTTCTTAGTAATAAGGATCCTAGAGAAGTTCCTATACTGTAACATTTGCGTTCCGGCGAAAATCATACTTGTTTTGTGACATTTGAATGGCACATGTTCACACAGGCCATGATTTTACAAAATAGTGAACCAAGTGAGGAGGACTCTGAGTTAAATGTGGCAAATGCACTTCTTTAGGATAAGTTTCATACAGAAGTTTCTATATTATAACTCTTTCTGTTCAGGACGAAATCACACTTGGTTTACGACGTTTCCATGAAACATGTTCATGCATGTCGTTCCCTTCCAAAACGGTGAACCAACTCATGAGGACTCACAGTTATATATGTAGCATGTGCACTTGTTTGGCATAAGTATCCTGCACAGGGCTCTAGATTGTAACACTTTGTATTCTGGAGAAAACAACATTTGTTTTGTGCTGATTCTGCCAACGATGTTCCCTTCCAAAATAGTGAAACAAGTGAGAAGGACTCACAGTTATATATGTAGTATGTGCACTTATTTGGGATAAGTGTCCTACACAGGGTTCTAGACTGTAAAACTTTGTATTCTGGAGAAAACAACACTTGTTTTGTGCTGATTCTACCAACGATATTCAGCCTTGTAATGAGGTTGAAAATAGTGACCACGAGAGGAAGCGTCAAATTCACATGTTTTACTTTCTCTTCTCAGTGATAAGAATCCTGCAGATGTTCCTACTTGTAACTTTTTATGTTCAGGAGAAACTCACACTGGTTTTTTGACGTTTTCATGGAATATGTTCACGCAGGCCTTGATTTTCCAAAAGAGTGAACCAAGAGAGGAGGACTCTGAGTTAAATGTGGCAAATGCATTTCTTTAGGATAAGTTTCATACAGAAGTTTCTATATTGTAACTCTTTCTCTTTAGGACGAAATCATACTTGGTTTACGACGTTTCCATGAAACATGTTCATGCATGTCGTTCCCTTCCAAAACTGTGAACCAAGTGATGAGGACTCACAGTTATATATGTAGCATGTGCACTTATTTGGCATAAGTATCCTACACAGGGTTCTAGACTGTAAAACTTTGTATTCTGGAGAAAACAACACTTGTTTTGTGCTGATTCTACCAACGATATTCAGCCTTGTAATGAGCTTGAAAATAGTGACCACGAGAGGAAGCGTCAAATTCACATGTTTTACTTTCTCTTCTCAGTGATAAGAATCCTGCAGATGTTCCTACGTTGTAACTCTTTATGTTCAGGAGAAACTCACACTGGTTTTTTGACGTTTTCATGGAATATGTTCACGCAGGCCTTGATTTTCCAAAAGAGTGAACCAAGAGAGGAGGACTCTGAGTTAAATGTGGCAAATGCACTTCTTTAGGATAAGTTTCATACAGAAGTTTCTATATTGTAACTCTTTCTCTTTAGGACGAAATCATACTTGGTTTACGACGTTTCCATGAAACATGTTCATGCATGTCGTTCCCTTCCAAAACAGTGAACCAAGTGATGAGGACTCACAGTTATATATGTAGCATGTGCACTTATTTGGCATAAGTAACCTACACAGGGTTCTAGACTGTAAAACTTTGTATTCTGGAGAAAACAACGTTTGCTTTGTGCTGATTCTACAAATGATGTTCACTTCCAAAATAGTGAACCAAGTGAAGAGGACTCACAGTTATATATGTAGCATGTGCACTTATTTGGCATAAGTATCCTGCACAGGGTTCTAGACTGTAACACTTTGTATTCTGGAGAAAACAACATTTGTTTTGTGCTGATTCTACCAACGATGTTTGTTTTGTGCTGATTCTACCAACGATGTTCCCTTCCAAAATAGTGAACCAAGTGAAGAGGACTCACAGTTATATATGTAGCATGTGCACTTATTTGGCATAAGTATCCTGCACAGGGTTCTAGACTGTAACACTTTGTATTCTGGAGAAAACAACATTTGTTTTGTGCTGATTCTACCAACGAAATTCAGTCTTGTAATGAGCTTGAAAATAGTGACCACGAGAGGACGCGTCAAATTCACATGTTTCACTTTCTCTTCTCAGTGATAAGAATCCTGTAGATGTTCCTAGGTTATAAGTTATTATGATCAGGAAAAATTCACACTGGTTTTTTGACGTTTTCATGGAATATGTTCTCGCAGGCCTTGATTTTCCAAAAGAGTGAACCAAGTGAGGAGGACTGAGAGTCAAATATTGGAGGTGCACTTCTTAGGGATAAGTATCCTACAGAAGATTCTATAGTGTTACACTTTGTGTTCAGGAGAAGATCATACTTGTTTAGGCACATTCGCATATAACATGTTCCCGCAGGCCTTGATTATCCTAACGAGTGAAACAACTGCGGAGGATTCAGAGTAAATGTTGGAATTTCACTTCTTAGTAATAAGGATCCTAGAGAAGTTCCTATACTGTAACATTTGCGTTCATGCGAAGACATACTTGTTTTGTGACATTTGAATGGCACATGTTCACACAGGCCATGATTTTACAAAATAGTGAACCAAGTGAGGAGGACTCTGAGTTAAATGTGGCAAATGCACTTCTTTAGGATAAGTTTCATACAGAAGTTTCTATATTGTAACTCTTTCTGTTCAGGACGAAATCACACTTGGTTTACGACGTTTCCATGAAACATGTTTATGCATGTCGTTCCCTTGGAACATAGTGAACCAAGTGAAGAGGACTCTCAGTTATATATGTAGCATGTGCACTTATTTGGCATAAGTATCATGCACAGGGCTCTAGACTGTAACAATTTGTATTCTGGAAAAACAACATTTGTTTTGTGCTGATTCTACCAACGATGTTCCCTTCCAAAATAGTGAACCAAGTGAGGAGGACTCACAGTTATATATGTAGTATGTGCACTTATTTGGGATAAGTATCCTACACAGGGTTCTAGACTGTAAAACTTTGTATTCTGGAAAACACAACACTTGTTTTGTGCTGATTCTACCAACGATATTCAGCCTTGTAATGAGCTTGAAAATAGTGACCACGAGAGGAAGCGTCAAATTCACATGTTTCACTTTCTCTTCTCAGTGATAAGAATCCTGTAGATGTTCCTAGGTTATAAGTTTTTATGTTCAGGAAAAATTCACACTGATTTTTTGACGTTTTCATGGAATATGTTCACGCAGGCCTTGATTTTCCAAAAGAGTGAACCAAGTGAGGAGGACTGAGAGTCAAATATTGGAGGTGCACTTCTTAGGGATAAGTATCCTACAGAAGATTCTATAGTGTTACACTTTGTGTTCAGGAGAAGATCATACTTGTTTAGGCACATTCGCATATAACATGTTCCCGCAGGTCTTGATTATCCTAAAGAGTGAAACAACTGCGGAGGATTCAGAGTAAATGTTGGAATTTCACTTCTTAGTAATAAGGATCCTAGAGAAGTTCCTATACTGTAACATTTGCGTTCCGGCGAAAATCATACTTGTTTTGTGACATTTGAATGGCACATGTTCACACAGGCCATGATTTTACAAAATAGTGAACCAAGTGAGGAGGACTCTGAGTTAAATGTGGCAAATGCACTTCTTTAGGATAAGTTTCATACAGAAGTTTCTATATTATAACTCTTTCTGTTCAGGACGAAATCACACTTGGTTTACGACGTTTCCATGAAACATGTTCATGCATGTCGTTCCCTTCCAAAACGGTGAACCAACTCATGAGGACTCACAGTTATATATGTAGCATGTGCACTTGTTTGGCATAAGTATCCTGCACAGGGCTCTAGATTGTAACACTTTGTATTCTGGAGAAAACAACATTTGTTTTGTGCTGATTCTGCCAACGATGTTCCCTTCCAAAATAGTGAAAGAAGTGAGAAGGACTCACAGTTATATATGTAGTATGTGCACTTATTTGGGATAAGTGTCCTACACAGGGTTCTAGACTGTAAAACTTTGTATTCTGGAGAAAACAACACTTGTTTTGTGCTGATTCTACCAACGATATTCAGCCTTGTAATGAGGTTGAAAATAGTGACCACGAGAGGAAGCGTCAAATTCACATGTTTTACTTTCTCTTCTCAGTGATAAGAATCCTGCAGATGTTCCTACTTGTAACTTTTTATGTTCAGGAGAAACTCACACTGGTTTTTTGACGTTTTCATGGAATATGTTCACGCAGGCCTTGATTTTCCAAAAGAGTGAACCAAGAGAGGAGGACTCTGAGTTAAATGTGGCAAATGCATTTCTTTAGGATAAGTTTCATACAGAAGTTTCTATATTGTAACTCTTTCTCTTTAGGACGAAATCATACTTGGTTTACGACGTTTCCATGAAACATGTTCATGCATGTCGTTCCCTTCCAAAACAGTGAACCAAGTGATGAGGACTCACAGTTATATATGTAGCATGTGCACTTATTTGGCATAAGTATCCTACACAGGGTTCTAGACTGTAAAACTTTGTATTCTGGAGAAAACAACACTTGTTTTGTGCTGATTCTACCAACGATATTCAGCCTTGTAATGAGCTTGAAAATAGTGACCACGAGAGGAAGCGTCAAATTCACATGTTTTACTTTCTCTTCTCAGTGATAAGAATCCTGCAGATGTTCCTACGTTGTAACTCTTTATGTTCAGGAGAAACTCACACTGGTTTTTTGACGTTTTCATGGAATATGTTCACGCAGGCCTTGATTTTCCAAAAGAGTGAACCAAGAGAGGAGGACTCTGAGTTAAATGTGGCAAATGCACTTCTTTAGGATAAGTTTCATACAGAAGTTTCTATATTGTAACTCTTTCTCTTTAGGACGAAATCATACTTGGTTTACGACGTTTCCATGAAACATGTTCATGCATGTCGTTCCCTTCCAAAACAGTGAACCAAGTGATGAGGACTCACAGTTATATATGTAGCATGTGCACTTATTTGGCATAAGTAACCTACACAGGGTTCTAGACTGTAAAACTTTGTATTCTGGAGAAAACAACGTTTGCTTTGTGCTGATTCTACAAATGATGTTCACTTCCAAAATAGTGAACCAAGTGAAGAGGACTCACAGTTATATATGTAGCATGTGCACTTATTTGGCATAAGTATCCTGCACAGGGTTCTAGACTGTAACACTTTGTATTCTGGAGAAAACAACATTTGTTTTGTGCTGATTCTACCAACGATGTTTGTTTTGTGCTGATTCTACCAACGATGTTCCCTTCCAAAATAGTGAACCAAGTGAAGAGGACTCACAGTTGTATATGTAGCATGTGCACTTATTTGGCATAAGTATCCTGCACAGGGTTCTAGACTGTAACACTTTGTATTCTGGAGAAAACAACATTTGTTTTGTGCTGATTCTACCAACGAAATTCAGTCTTGTAATGAGCTTGAAAATAGTGACCACGAGAGGAAGCGTCAAATTCACATGTTTCACTTTCTCTTCTCAGTGATAAGAATCCTGTAGATGTTCCTAGGTTATAAGTTATTATGATCAGGAAAAATTCACACTGGTTTTTTGACGTTTTCATGGAATATGTTCTCGCAGGCCTTGATTTTCCAAAAGAGTGAACCAAGTGAGGAGGACTGAGAGTCAAATATTGGAGGTGCACTTCTTAGGGATAAGTATCCTACAGAAGATTCTATAGTGTTACACTTTGTGTTCAGGAGAAGATCATACTTGTTTAGGCACATTCGCATATAACATGTTCCCGCAGGCCTTGATTATCCTAACGAGTGAAACAACTGCGGAGGATTCAGAGTAAATGTTGGAATTTCACTTCTTAGTAATAAGGATCCTAGAGAAGTTCCTGTACTGTAACATTTGCGTTCAGGCGAAGACATACTTGTTTTGTGACATTTGAATGGCACATGTTCACACAGGCCATGATTTTACAAAATAGTGAACCAAGTGAGGAGGACTCTGAGTTAAATGTGGCAAATGCACTTCTTTAGGATAAGTTTCATACAGAAGTTTCTATATTGTAACTCTTTCTGTTCAGGACGAAATCACACTTGGTTTACGACGTTTCCATGAAACATGTTTATGCATGTCGTTCCCTTGGAACATAGTGAACCAAGTGAAGAGGACTCTCAGTTGTATATGTAGCATGTGCACTTATTTGGCATAAGTATCATGCACAGGGCTCTAGACTGTAACAATTTGTATTCTGGAAAAACAACATTTGTTTTGTGCTGATTCTACCAACGATGTTCCCTTCCCAAATAGTGAACCAAGTGAGGAGGACTCACAGTTATATATGTAGTATGTGCACTTATTTGGGATAAGTATCCTACACAGGGTTCTAGACTGTAAAACTTTGTATTCTGGAAAACACAACACTTGTTTTGTGCTGATTCTACCAACGATATTCAGCCTTGTAATGAGCTTGAAAATAGTGACCACGAGAGGAAGCGTCAAATTCACATGTTTCACTTTCTCTTCTCAGTGATAAGAATCCTGTAGATGTTCCTAGGTTATAAGTTTTTATGTTCAGGAAAAATTCACACTGATTTTTTGACGTTTTAATGGAATATGTTCACGCAGGCCTTGATTTTCCAAAAGAGTGAACCAAGTGAGGAGGACTGAGAGTCAAATATTGGAGGTGCACTTCTTAGGGATAAGTATCCTACAGAAGATTCTATAGTGTTACACTTTGTGTTCAGGAGAAGATCATACTTGTTTAGGCACATTCGCATATAACATGTTCCCGCAGGCCTTGATTATCCTAAAGAGGGAAACAACTTTTGCGGAGGATTCAGAGTAAATGTTGGAATTTCACTTCTTAGTAATAAGAATCCTAGAGAAGTTCCTATACTGTAACATTTGCGTTCAGGTGAAGATCATACTTCTTTTGTGACATTTGAATGGCACATGTTCACACAGGCCATGATTTTACAAAATAGTGAACCAAGTGAGGAGGACTCTGAGTTAAATGTGGAAAATGCACTTCTTTAGGATAAATTTCATACAGAAGTTTCTATATTGTAACTCTTTCTGTTCAGGACGAAATCACACTTGGTTTACGACGTTTCCATGAAACATGTTCATGCATGTCGTTCCCTTGGAACATAGTGAACCAAGTGAAGAGGACTGTCAGTTATATATGTAGCATGTGCACTTATTTGGCATAAGTATCCTGCACAGGGTCTAGACTGTAACACTTTGTGTTCTGGAGAAACAACATTTGTTTTGTGCTGATTCTAACAACGAGGTTCCCTTTCAAAATAGTGAACCAAGTGAGGAGGACTCACAGTTATATATGTAGCATGTGCACTTATTTGGCATAAGTATCCTGCACAGGGCTCTAGACTGTAACACTTTGTATTCTGGAGAAAACAACATTTGTTTTGTGCTGATTCTACCAACGATATTCAGCCTTGTAATGAGCTTGAAAATAGTGACCACGAGAGGACGCGTCAAATTCACATGTTTCACTTTCTCTTCTCAGTGATAAGAATCCTGCAGATGTTCCTACGTTGTAACTTTTTATGTTCAGGAGAAACTCACACTGGTTTTTTGATGTTTTCATGGAATATGTTCACGCAGGCCTTGATTTTCCAAAAGAGTGAACCAAGTGAGGAGGACTGAGAGTCAAATGTTGGAGGTGCACTTCTTAGGGATTAGTATCCTACAGAAGATTCTATAGTGTTACACTTTGTGTTCAGGAGAAGATCATACTTGTTTAGGCACATTCGCATATAACATGTTCCCGCAGGCCTTGATTATCCTAAAGAGTGAAACAACTGCGGAGGATTCAGAGTAAATGTTGGAATTTCACTTCTTAGTAATAACGATCCTAGAGAAGTTCCTATACTGTAACATTTGCGTTCCGGCGAAAATCATACTTGTTTTGTGACATTTGAATGGCACATGTTCACACAGGCCATGATTTTACAAAATAGTGAACCAAGTGAGGAGGACTCTGAGTTAAATGTGGCAAATGCACTTCTTTAGGATAAGTTTCATACAGAAGTTTCTATATTGTAACTCTTTCTGTTCAGGACGAAATCACACTTGGTTTACGACGTTTCCATGAAACATGTTCATGAATGTCGTTCCCTTCCAAAACGGTGAACCAACTCATGAGGACTCACAGTTATATATGTAGCATGTGCACTTGTTTGGCATAAGTATCCTGCACAGGGCTCTAGACTGTAACACTTTGTATTCTGGAGAAAACAACATTTGTTTTGTGCTGATTCTGCCAACGATGTTCCCTTCCAAAATAGTGAAACAAGTGGGAAGGACTCACAGTTATATATGTAGTATGTGCACTTATTTGGGATAAGTGTCCTACACAGGGTTCTAGACTGTAAAACTTTGTATTCTGGAGAAAACAACACTTGTTTTGTGCTGATTCTACCAACGATATTCAGCCTTGTAATGAGCTTGAAAATAGTGACCACGAGAGGAAGCGTCAAATTCACATGTTTCACTTTCTCTTCTCAGTGATAAGAATCCTGCAGATGTTCCTACGTTGTAACTTTTTATGTTCAGGAGAAACTCACACTGGTTTTTTGACGTTTTCATGGAATATGTTCACGCAGGCCTTGATTTTCCAAAAGAGTGAACCAAGAGAGGAGGACTCTGAGTTAAATGTGGCAAATGCACTTCTTTAGGATAAGTTTCATACAGAAGTTTCTATATTGTAACTCTTTCTCTTTAGGACGAAATCATACTTGGTTTACGACGTTTCCATGAAACATGTTCATGCATGTCGTTCCCTTCCAAAACAGTGAACCAAGTGATGAGGACTCACAGTTATATATGTAGCATGTGCACTTATTTGGCATAAGTATCCTACACAGGGTTCTAGACTGTAAAACTTTGTATTCTGGAGAAAACAACGTTTGCTTTGTGCTGATTCTACAAATGATGTTCACTTCCAAAATAGTGAACCAAGTGAAGAGGACTCACAGTTATATATGTAGCATGTGCACTTATTTGGCATAAGTATCCTGCACAGGGTTCTAGACTGTAACACTTTGTATTCTGGAGAAAACAACATTTGTTTTCTGGTGATTCTGCCAACGATATTCAGTCTTGTAATGAGCTTGAAAATAGTGACCACGAGATGATGCGTCAAATTCAAATGTTTCACTTTCTCTTCTCAGTGGTAAGAATCCTGTAGATGTTCCTACGTTGTAAGTTTTTATGTTCAGGAAAAATTCACACTGGTTTTGTGACGTTTTCAGGGAATATGTTCACGCAGGCCTTGATTTTCCAAAAGAGTGAACCAAGTGAGGAGGACTGAGAGTCAAATGTTGGAGGTGCACTTCTTAGGGATAAGTATCCTACAGAAGATTCTATAGTGTTACACTTTGTGTTCAGGAGAAGATCATACTTGTTTAGGCACATTCGCATATAACATGTTCCCGCAGGCCTTGATTATCCTAAAGAGTGAAACAACTGCGGAGGATTCAGAGTAAATGTTGGAATTTCACTTCTTAGTAATAAGGATCCTAGAGAAGTTCCTATACTGTAACATTTGCGTTCAGGCGAAGATCATACTTGTTTTGTTACATTTGAATGGCACATGTTCACACAGGCCATGATTTTACAAAATAGTGAACCAAGTGAGGAGGACTCTGAGTTAAATGTGCCAAATGCAGTTCTTTAGAATAAGTTTCATACAGAAGTTTCTATATTGTAACTCTTTCTGTTCAGGACGAAATCACACTTGGTTTATGACGTTTCCATGAAACATGTTCATGCATGTCGTTCCCTTCCAAAATAGTGAACCAAGTGAAGAGGACTCACAGTTATATATGTAGCATGTGCACTTATTTGGCATAAATATCATGCACAGGGCTCTAGACTGTAACAATTTGTATTCTGGAAAAACAACATTTGTTTTGTGCTGATTCTACCAACGATGTTCGCTTCCAAAATAGTGAACCAAGTGAGGAGGACTCACAGTTATATATGTAGTATGTGCACTTATTTGGGATAAGTATCCTACACAGCCCAATCCTACACAGGGTTCTAGACTGTAAAACTTTGTATTCTGGAAAACACAACACTTGTTTTGTGCTGATTCTACCAACGATATTCAGCCTTGTAATGAGCTTGAAAATAGTGACCACGAGAGGAAGCGTCAAATTCACATGTTTCACTTTCTCTTCTCAGTGATAAGAATCCTGTAGATGTTCCTAGGTTATAAGTTTTTATGTTCAGGAAAAATTCACACTGATTTTTTGACTTTTTCATGGAATATGTTCACGCAGGCCTTGATTTTCCAAAAGAGTGAACCAAGTGAGGAGGACTGAGAGTCAAATATTGGAGGTGCACTTCTTAGGGATAAGTATCCTACAGAAGATTCTATAGTGTTACACTTTGTGTTCAGGAGAAGATCATACTTGTTTAGGCACATTCGCATATAACATGTTCCCACAGGCCTTGATTATCCTAAAGAGGGAAACAACTTTTGCGGAGGATTCAGAGTAAATGTTGGAATTTCACTTCTTAGTAATAAGGATCCTAGAGAAGTTCCTATACTGTAACATTTGCGTTCCGGCGAAAATCATACTTGTTTTGTGACATTTGAATGGCACATGTTCACACAGGCCATGATTTTACAAAATAGTGAACCAAGTGAGGAGGACTCTGAGTTAAATGTGCCAAATGCAGTTCTTTAGAATAAGTTTCATACAGAAGTTTCTATATTGTAACTCTTTCTGTTCAGGACGAAATCACACTTGGTTTACGACGTTTCCATGAAACATGTTCATGCATGTCGTTCCCTTGGAACATAGTGAACCAAGTGAAGAGGACTCTCAGTTATATATGTAGCATGTGCACTTATTTGGCATAAGTATCCTGCACAGGGTCTAGACTGTAACACTTTGTGTTCTGGAGAAAACAACATTTGTTTTGTGCTGATTCTAACAACGAGGTTCCCTTCCAAAATAGTGAACCAAGTGAGGAGGACTCACAGTTATATATGTAGCATGTGCACTTATTTGGCATAAGTATCCTGCACAGGGCTCTAGACTGTAACACTTTGTATTCTGGAGAAAACAACATTTGTTTTGTGCTGATTCTACCAACGATATTCAGCCTTGTAATGAGCTTGAAAATAGTGACCACGAGAGGACGCGTCAAATTCACATGTTTCACTTTCTCTTCTCAGTGATAAGAATCCTGTAGATGTTCCTACGTTGTAACTTTTTATGTTCAGGAGAAACTCACACTGGTTTTTTGATGTTTTCATGGAATATGTTCACGCAGGCCTTTATTTTCCAAAAGAGTGAACCAAGTGAGGAGGACTGAGAGTCAAATGTTGGAGGTGCACTTCTTAGGGATTAGTATCCTACAGAAGATTCTATAGTGTTACACTTTGTGTTCAGGAGAAGATCATACTTGTTTAGGCACATTCGCATATAACATGTTCCTGCAGGCCTTGATTATCCTAAAGAGGGAAACAACTGCGGAGGATTCAGAGTAAATGTTGGAATTTCACTTCTTAGTAATAAGGATCCTAGAGAAGTTCCTATACTGTAACATTTGCGTTCCGGCGAAAATCATACTTGTTTTGTGACATTTGAATGGCACATGTTCACACAGGCCATGATTTTACAAAATAGTGAACCAAGTGAGGAGGACTCTGAGTTAAATGTGTCAAATGCACTTCTTTAGGATAAGTTTCATGCAGAAGTTTCTATATTGTAACTCTTTCTGTTCAGGACGAAATCACACTTGGTTTACGACGTTTCCATGAAACATGTTCATGCATGTCGTTCCCTTCCAAAAAGGTGAACCAACTCATGAGGACTCACAGTTATATATGTAGCATGTGCACTTGTTTGGCATAAGTATCCTGCACAGGGCTCTAGACTGTAACACTTTGTATTCTGGAGAAAACAACATTTGTTTTGTGCTGATTCTGCCAACGATGTTCCCTTCCAAAATAGTGAAACAAGTGAGAAGGACTCACAGTTATATATGTAGTATGTGCACTTATTTGGGATAAGTGTCCTACACAGGGTTCTAGACTGTAAAACTTTGTATTCTGGAGAAAACAACACTTGTTTTGTGCTGATTCTACCAACGATATTCAGCCTTGTAATGAGCTTGAAAATAGTGACCACGAGAGGAAGCGTCAAATTCACATGTTTCACTTTCTCTTCTCAGTGATAAGAATCCTGCAGATGTTCCTACGTTGTAACTTTTTATGTTCAGGAGAAACTCACACTGGTTTTTTGACGTTTTCATGGAATATGTTCACGCAGGCCTTGATTTTCCAAAAGAGTGAACCAAGAGAGGAGGACTCTGAGTTAAATGTGGCAAATGCACTTCTTTAGGATAAGTATCCTACAGAAGATTCTATAGTGTTACACTTTGTGTTCAGGAGAAGATCATACTTGTTTAGGCACATTCGCATATAACATGTTCCCGCAGGCCTTGATTATCCTAAAGAGTGAAACAACTGCGGAGGATTCAGAGTAAATGTTGGAATTTCACTTCTTAGTAATAAGGATCCTAGAGAAGTTCCTATACTGTAACATTTGCGTTCAGGCGAAGATCATACTTGTTTTGTTACATTTGAATGGCACATGTTCACACAGGCCATGATTTTACAAAATAGTGAACCAAGTGAGGAGGACTCTGAGTTAAATGTGCCAAATGCAGTTCTTTAGGATAAGTTTCATACAGAAGTTTCTATATTGTAACTCTTTCTGTTCAGGACGAAATCACACTTGGTTTATGACGTTTCCATGAAACATGTTCATGCATGTCGTTCCCTTCCAAAACAGTGAACCAAGTGATGAGGACTCACAGTTATATATGTAGCATGTGCACTTATTTGGCATAAGTATCCTACACAGGGTTCTAGACTGTAAAACTTTGTATTCTGGAGAAAACAACACTTGTTTTGTGCTGATTCTACCAACGATATTCAGCCTTGTAATGAGCTTGAAAATAGTGACCACGAGAGGAAGCGTCAAATTCACATGTTTTACTTTCTCTTCTCAGTGATAAGAATCCTGCAGATGTTCCTACGTTGTAACTCTTTATGTTCAGGAGAAACTCACACTGGTTTTTTGACGTTTTCATGGAATATGTTCACGCAGGCCTTGATTTTCCAAAAGAGTGAACCAAGAGAGGAGGACTCTGAGTTAAATGTGGCAAATGCACTTCTTTAGGATAAGTTTCATACAGAAGTTTCTATATTGTAACTCTTTCTCTTTAGGACGAAATCATACTTGGTTTACGACGTTTCCATGAAACATGTTCATGCATGTCGTTCCCTTCCAAAACAGTGAACCAAGTGATGAGGACTCACAGTTATATATGTAGCATGTGCACTTATTTGGCATAAGTAACCTACACAGGGTTCTAGACTGTAAAACTTTGTATTCTGGAGAAAACAACGTTTGCTTTGTGCTGATTCTACAAATGATGTTCACTTCCAAAATAGTGAACCAAGTGAAGAGGACTCACAGTTATATATGTAGCATGTGCACTTATTTGGCATAAGTATCCTGCACAGGGTTCTAGACTGTAACACTTTGTATTCTGGAGAAAACAACATTTGTTTTGTGCTGATTCTACCAACGATGTTTGTTTTGTGCTGATTCTACCAACGATGTTCCCTTCCAAAATAGTGAACCAAGTGAAGAGGACTCACAGTTATATATGTAGCATGTGCACTTATTTGGCATAAGTATCCTGCACAGGGTTCTAGACTGTAACACTTTGTATTCTGGAGAAAACAACATTTGTTTTGTGCTGATTCTACCAACGAAATTCAGTCTTGTAATGAGCTTGAAAATAGTGACCACGAGAGGACGCGTCAAATTCACATGTTTCACTTTCTCTTCTCAGTGATAAGAATCCTGTAGATGTTCCTAGGTTATAAGTTATTATGATCAGGAAAAATTCACACTGGTTTTTTGACGTTTTCATGGAATATGTTCTCGCAGGCCTTGATTTTCCAAAAGAGTGAACCAAGTGAGGAGGACTGAGAGTCAAATATTGGAGGTGCACTTCTTAGGGATAAGTATCCTAGAGAAGATTCTATAGTGTTACACTTTGTGTTTAGGAGAAGATCATACTTGTTTAGGCACATTCGCATATAACATGTTCCCGCAGGCCTTGATTATCCTAAGGAGTGAAACAACTGCGGAGGATTCAGAGTAAATGTTGGAATTTCACTTCTTAGTAATAAGGATCCTAGAGAAGTTCCTATACTGTAACATTTGCGTTCATGCGAAGACATACTTGTTTTGTGACATTTGAATGGCACATGTTCACACAGGCCATGATTTTACAAAATAGTGAACCAAGTGAGGAGGACTCTGAGTTAAATGTGGAAAATGCACTTCTTTAGGATAAGTTTCATACAGAAGTTTCTATATTGTAACTCTTTCTGTTCAGGACGAAATCACACTTGGTTTACGACGTTTCCATGAAACATGTTTATGCATGTCTTTCCCTTGGAACATAGTGAACCAAGTGAAGAGGACTCTCAGTTATATATGTAGCATGTGCACTTATTTGGCATAAGTATCATGCACAGGGTTCTAGACTGTAACAATTTGTATTCTGGAAAAACAACATTTGTTTTGTGCTGATTCTTCCAACGATGTTCGCTTCCAAAATAGTGAACCAAGTGAAGAGGACTCACAGTTATATATGTAGTATGTGCACGTATTTGGGATAAGTATCCTACACAGGGTTCTAGACTGTAAAACTTTGTATTCTGGAAAACACAACACTTGTTTTGTGCTGATTCTACCAACGATATTCAGCCTTGTAATGAGCTTGAAAATAGTGACCACGAGAGGAAGCGTCAAATTCACATGTTTCACTTTCTCTTCTCAGTGATAAGAATCCTGTAGATGTTCCTAGGTTATAAGTTTTTATGTTCAGGAAAAATTCACACTGATTTTTTGACGTTTTCATGGAATATGTTCACGCAGGCCTTGATTTTCCAAAAGAGTGAACCAAGTGAGGAGGACTGAGAGTCAAATATTGGAGGTGCACTTCTTAGGGATAAGTATCCTACAGAAGATTCTATAGTGTTACACTTTGTGTTCAGGAGAAGATCATACTTGTTTAGGCACATTCGCATATAACATGTTCCCGCAGGCCTTGATTATCCTAAAGAGGGAAACAACTTTTGCGGAGGATACAGAGTAAATGTTGGAATTTCACTTCTTAGTAATAAGAATCCTAGAGAAGTTCCTATACTGTAACATTTGCGTTCAGGTGAAGATCATACTTCTTTTGTGACATTTGAATGGCACATGTTCACACAGGCCATGATTTTACAAAATAGTGAACCAAGTGAGGAGGACTCTGAGTTAAATGTGGAAAATGCACTTCTTTAGGATAAGTTTCATACAGAAGTTTCTATATTGTAACTCTTTCTGTTCAAGACGAAATCACACTTGGTTTACGACGTTTCGATGAAACATGTTCATGCATGTCGTTCCCTTGGAAAATAGTGAACCAAGTGAAGAGGACTCTCAGTTATATATGTAGCATGTGCACTTATTTGGCATAAGTATCCTGCACAGGGTTCTAAACTGTAACACTTTGTATTCTGGAGAAAACAACATTTGTTTTGTGCTGATTCTACCAACGATGTTCCCTTCCAAAATAGTGAACCAAGTGAGGAGGACTCACAGTTATATATGTAGTATGTGCACTTATTTGGGATAAGTATCCTACACAGGGTTCTAGACTGTAAAACTTTGTATTCTGGAGAAAACAACACTTGTTTTGTGCTGATTCTACCAACGATATTCAGCCTTGTAATGAGCTTGAAAATATTGACCACGAGAGGAAGCGTCAAATTCACATGTTTCACTTTCTCTTCTCAGTGATAAGAATCCTGCAGATGTTCCTACGTTGTAACTTTTTATGTTCAGGAGAAACTCACACTGGTTTTTTGACGTTTTCATGGAATATGTTCACGCAGGCCTTGATTTTCCAAAAGAGTGAACCAAGTGAGGAGGACTGAGAGTCAAATGTTGGAGGTGCACTTCTTAGGGATAAGTATCCTACAGAAGATTCTATAGTGTTACACTTTGTGTTCAGGAGAAGATCATACTTGTTTAGGCACATTCGCATATAACATGTTCCCGCAGGCCTTGATTATCCTAAAGAGTGAAACAACTGCGGAGGATTCAGAGTAAATGTTGGAATTTCACTTCTTAGTAATAAGGATCCTAGAGAAGTTCCTATACTGTAACATTTGCGTTCAGGCGAAGATCATACTTGTTTTGTGATATTTGAATGGCACATGTTCACACAGGCCATGATTTTACAAAATAGTGAACCAAGTGAGGAGGACTCTGAGTTAAATGTGGAAAATGCACTTCTTTAGGATAAGTTTCATACAGAAGTTTCTATATTGTAACTCTTTCTGTTCAGGACGAAATCACACTTGGTTTACGACGTTTCCATGAAACATGTTCAAGCATGTCGTTCCCTTCCAAAACAGTGAACCAAGTGATGAGGACTCCCAGTTATATATGTAGCATGTGCACTTATTTGGCATAAGTATCCTACACAGGGTTCTAGACTGTAAAACTTTGTATTCTGGAAAAAACAACACTTGTTTTGTGCTGATTCTACCAACGATGTTCCCTTCATACAGAAGTTTCTATATTGTAACTCTTTATGTTCAGGACGAAATCACACTTGGTTTACGACGTTTCCATGAAACATTTTCATGCATGTCATTCCCTTCCAAAACAGTGAACCAAGTGATGAGGACTCTCAGTTATATATGTAGCATGTGCACTTATTTGGCATAAGTATCCTACACAGGGTTCTAGACTGTAAAACTTTGTATTCTGGAGAAAACAACATTTGTTTTGTGCTGAATTTACCAACGATGTTCAGGCTTTTAATGAAAATAGTTACCACGTGAGGGCGCGTCAAATTCACATGTTTCACTTTCTCTTCTCAGTGATAAGAATCCTGTAGATATTCCTACGTTGTAACTTTTTATGTTCAGGAGAAATTCACACTGCTTTTGTGACGTTTTCATGGAATATGTTCATGCAGGCCTTGATTTTCCAAAAGAGTGAACCAAGTGAGGAGGACTGAGAGTCAAATGTTGGAGATGCACTTCTCAGGGATAAGTATCCTGCAGAAGATTCTATTGTATTACACTTTGTGCTCAGGGGAATATCATACTTGTTTGCGACATTCACATATAACATGTTCACCCAGGCCATGATTTTTGAAAAGAGTGAACCAAGTGGTTTTGGATTCAGAGTCAAAAGTTGGAATTTCACTTCTTAGTGAGAAGGATCCTAGAGAAATTCCTATACTGTAACAATTGCGTTCAGGCGAAAATCATACTTGTTTTGTGACATTTGAATGGCACATGTTCACACAGGCTATGATTTTACAAAACAGTGAACCAAGTGAAGAGGACTCTGAGTTAAATGTGGCAAGTGCACTTCTTTAGGAGAAATATCGTACAGAAGTTTCTATATTGTAACTCTTTGTGTTCAGGAGGAAATCACACTTGGTTTACAACGTTTCCATGAAACAAGTTCATGCATGTCGTTGCCTTCCAAGATAGTGAACCAAGTGAAGAGGACTCACAGTCATATGTAGCATGTGCACTACATGTTCATGCATGTCGTTCCCTTCCAAAATAGTGAAAACTGAAAAATGGACTCACAGTCATATGCAGCCTGTGCACTTCTTTGGGAAGTCATATGTAGCATGTGCACTTCTTTGGGATAAGTATCCTACACAGGTTTCTAGAATATAAAACTTTGTATTCTGGAGAAAACAATATTTGTTTTGTGCTGATACTACCATCGATGTTCTGGCTTGTAATGAGCTTGAAAAGAGTGACCACGTGAGGGCACGTCAAATTCACATGTTTTACTTTCTCTTCTCAGTGATAAGAATCCTTTAGATGTTCCTACGTTGTAACTATTTATGTTCAGGAGAAATTCACACTGGTTTTGTGACGTTTTCAGGGAATATGTTCACGCAGGCCTTGATTTTCCAAAAGAGTGAACCAAGTGAGGAAGACTGAGAGTCAAATGTTGGAGGTGCACTTCTTAGGGATAAGTATCTCTACAGAAGATTCTATAGTGTACACTTTGTGTTCAGGAGAAGATCACACTTGTTTTGCGACATTTGCATATAAGATGTTCACGCAGGCCATGATTAACCTAAAGAGTGAACGACATGCGGAGGATTCAGAGTAAATCTTGGAATTTCACTTCTTAGTGAGAAGGATCCTGGAGAAGTTCCTATACTGCAACATTTGCGTTCAGGCAAAAATCATACTTGTTTTGTGACATTTGAATGGCACATGTTCACACAGGCCATGATTTACAAAATAGTGAACCAAGTGAGGCGAACTCTGAGTTAAATGTGGCAAGTGCACTTCTTTAGGATAAGTTTCATACATAAGTATCTACATTGTAACTCTTTCTGTTCAGGTCGAAATCACACTTGGTTTACGACGTTTCCTTGAAACATGTTCATGCATGTCGTTCCCTTCCAAAATAGTGAACCAAGTGAAGAGGACTCACAGTTATATATGTAGCATGTGCACTTATTTGGCAAAAGTATCCTGCACAGGGTTCTAGACTGTAACAATTTGTATTTTGGAGAAAACAACATTTGTTTTGTGCTAATTCTACCAACGATGTTCCCTTCCAAAATAGTGAAGCAAGTGAAGAGGACTCACAATTACATACGTAGCATGTGCACTTATTTGGGATAAGTATCCTACACAGGATTCTAGACTGTAAAACTTTGTATTCTGTAGAAAACAACATTTGTTTTGTGCTGATTCTACCAACGATGTTCCCTTCCAACATAGTGAACCAAGTGAAGAGTACTCACAGTTATATATGTACCATGTGCATTTATTTGAGATGAGTATCCTACACAGGGTTATAGACTGTAAAACTTTGTATTCTGGAGAAAACAACACTTGTTTTGTGCTGATTCTACCAACGATATCCAGCCTTGTAATAAGCTTGAAAATAGTGACCATGAGAGGACGCATCAAATTCACATGCTTCACTTTCTCTTCTCAGTGATAAGAATCCTGTAGATGTTCCTACGTTGTAAGTTTTTATGATCAGGAGAAATTCACACAGGTTTTGTGACATTTTCAGGGAATATGTTCACGCAGGCCATGATTTTCCAAAAGAATGATCCAAGTGAGAAGGAGTGAGAGTCAAATGTTGGAGGTGCACTTCTTAGGGATAAGTATCCTACAGAAGATTCTACAGTGTACACTTTGTGTTCAGGAGAAGATCACACTTGTTTTGCAACATTTGCATATAACATGTTCACGCACGCCATGATTATCCTAAAGAGTGAACCACATGCAGAGGATTCAGAGTAAATGTTGGAATTTCACTTCTTAATGAGAAGGATCCTAGAGAAATTCCTATACTGTAACATTTGCTTTCAGGCGAAAATCATACTTGTTTTGTGAGATTTGAATGGCACATGTTCACACAGGCCATGATTTTACAAAATAGTGAACCAAGTGAGGCGGACTCTGAGTTCAATGTGGCAAGTGCATTTCTTTAGGAGAAGTATCGTACAGAAGTTTCTATATTGTAACTCTTTGTGTTCAGGAGGAAATCACACTTGGTTTACGACGTTTCCATGAAACATGTTCATGCATGTCGTTCCCTTCCAAAATAGTGAAGTAAGTGAAGAGGACTCACAGTTATATATGTAGCATATGCACTTATTTGGGATAAGTATCCTACACAGGGTTCTAGACTGTAAAACTCTGTATTCTGGAGAAAACAACATTTGTTTTGTGCTGATTCTACCAACGATGTTCCCCTCCAAAATAGTGAACCAAGTGAAGAGGACTCACAGTTATGTATGTAGCATGTGCATTTATTTCGGATAAGTATCCTACACAGGGTTCTAGACTGTAAAACGTCGTATTCTGGAGAAAACAACATTTGTTTTGTGTTGATTCTACCAACGATATTCAGGCTTGTAATGAGCTTGAAAATAGTGACCACGTGAGGACGCATCAAATTCACATGTTTCACTTTCTCTTCTAAGTGATAAGAATACTGTCGATGTTCCTACGTTGTAACTTTTTATGTTCAGGAGAAATTCACACTGGTTTTGAGACGTTTTCACGGAATATGTTCACGCAGGCCTTGATTTTCTAAAAGAGTGAACCAAGTGAGGAAGAGTGACAGTCAAATGTTGGAGGTGCACTTCTTAGGGATAAGTATCCTACAGAAGATTCTATAGTGTTACACTTTGTGTCCAGGAGAAGATCATACGTGTTTTGCGGCATTCGCATATAACATGTTCCCACAGGCCTTGATTATTATAAAGAGTGAAACAAGTGCGGAGGATTGAGAGGAAATGTTGTAATCGCACTTCTTAGTGAGAAGGATCCTAGAGAAGTTCCTATACTGTAACATTTGTGTTCAGGCAAAAATCATACTTGTTTTGTGACATTTGAATGGCATATGTTCACACAGGCCATGATTTTACAAAATAGTGAACCAAGTGAGGAAGACTCTGAGATAAATGTGGCAAATGCACTTCTTTAGGATAAATATCGTACAGAAGTTTCTATATTGTAACTCTTTCTGTTAAGGACGAAATCACACTTGGTTTACGACGTTTGCATGAAAGATGTTCATGCATGTCGTTCCCTTCCCAAATTGTGAAGTAAGTGAAGAGGACTCACAATTATATATGTAGCATGTGCACTTATTTGGGATAAGTATCCTACACAGGGTTCTAGACTGTAAAACTTTGTATTCTGGAGAAAACAACACTTGTTTTGTGCTGATTCTACCAACGATATTCAGCCTTGTAATGAGCTTGGAAATAGTGACCACGAGAGGACACGTCAAATTCACATGTTTCACTTTCTCTTCTCAGTGATAAGAATCCTTTAGATGTTCCTACGTTGTAACTATTTATATTCAGGAGAAATTCACACAGGTTTTGTGACGTTTTCAGGGAATATGTTCACGCAGGCCTTGATTTTCCAAAAGAATGATCCAAGTGAGAAGGAGTGAGAGTCAAATGTTGGAGGTGCACTTCTTAGGGATAAGTATCCTACAGAAGATTCTATAGTGTACACTTTGTGTTCAGGAGAAGATCACACTTGTTTTGCGACATTTGCATATAACATGTTCACGCACGCCATGATTATCCTAAAGAGTGAACCACATGCAGAGGATTCAGAGTAAATGTTGGAATTTCACTTCTTAATGAGAAGGATCCTAGAGAAATTCCTATACTGTAACATTTGCTTTCAGGCGAAAATCATACTTGTTTTGTGAGATTTGAATGGCACATGTTCACACAGGCCATGATTTTACAAAATAGTGAACCAAGTGAGGCGGACTCTGAGTTAAATGTGGCAAGTGCACTTCTTTAGGAGAAGTATCGTACAGAAGTTTCTATATTGTAACTCTTTGTGTTCAGGAGGAAATCACACTTGGTCTACGACGTTTCCATGAAACATGTTCATGCATGTCGTTCCCTTCCAAAATAGTGAAGTAAGTGAAGAGGACTCACAGTTATATATGTAGCATATGCACTTATTTGGCATAATTATCCTGCACAGGGTTCTAGACTGTAAAATTTTGTTTATTGGAGAAAACAACATTTGTTTTGTGCTGATTCTACTAACGATGTTCCCTTTCAATAGAGTAAACCAAGTGAAGAGGACTCACAGTTATACATGTAGCATGTGCACTTATTTGGCATAATTATCCTGCACAGGGTTCTAGACTGTAAAACTCTGTATTCTGGAGAAAACAACATTTGTTTTGTGCTGATTCTACCAACGATGTTCCCCTCCAAAATAGTGAACCAAGTGAAGAGGACTCACAGTTATGTATGTAGCATGTGCATTTATTTCAGATAAGTATCCTACACAGGGTTCTAGACTGTAAAACGTCGTATTCTGTTGAAACATTTGTTTTTTGCTGATTCTACCAACGATGTTCCCTTCCAAAATTGTAAGCCAAGTGAAGAGGACTCACAATTATATATGTAGCATGTGCACTTATTTGGCATAAGTATCCTACACAGGGTTCTAGACTATAAACCTTTGTACTCTGGAGAAAACAACATTTGTTTTGTGCTGATTCTACCAACGATATTCAGGCTTGTAATGAGCTTGAAAATAGTGACCACGTGAGGACGCATCAAATTCACATGTTTCACTTTCTCTTCTCAGTGATAAGAATACTGTCGATGTTCCTACGTTGTAACTTTTTATGTTCAGGAGAAATTCACACTGGTTTTGAGACGTTTTCACGGAATATGTTCACGCAGGCCTTGATTTTCTAAAAGAGTGAACCAAGTGAGGAAGAGTGACAGTCAAATGTTGGAGGTGCACTTCTTAGGGATAAGTATCCTACAGAAGATTCTATAGTGTTACACTTTGTGTCCAGGAGAAGATCATACGTGTTTTGCGGCATTCGCATATAACATGTTCCCGCAGGCCTTGATTATCCTAAAGAGTGAAACAAGTGCGGAGGATTCAGAGGAAATGTTGTAATCGCACTTCTTAGTAATAAGGATCCTAGAGAAGTTCCTATACTGTAACATTTGTGTTCAGGCAAAAATCATACTTGTTTTGTGACATTTGAATGGCATATGTTCACACAGGCCATGATTTTACAAAATAGTGAACCAAGTGAGGAAGACTGAGATAAATGTGGCAAATGCACTTCTTTAGGATAAATATCGTACAGAAGTTTCTATATTGTAACTCTTTCTGTTAAGGACGAAATCACACTTGGTTTACGACGTTTGCATGAAAGATGTTCATGCATGTCGTTCCCTTCCCAAATTGTGAAGTAAGTGAAGAGGACTCACAATTATATATGTAGCATGTGCACTTATTTGGGATAAGTATCCTACACAGGGTTCTAGACTGTAAAACCTTGTATACTGGAGAAAACAACATTTGCTTTGTGCTGATTCTACCAACGATATTCAGCCTTGTAATGAGCTTGAAAATAGTGACCACGAGAGGACGCGTCAAATTCACATGTTTCACTTTCTCTTCTCAGTGATAAGAATCCTTTAGATGTTCCTACGTTGTTACTTTTTATGTTCAGGAGAAATTCACACTGGTTTTGAGACGTTTTCAGGGAATATGTTCACACAGGCCTTGATTTTCCAAAAGAATGAAGCAAGTGAGGAGGACTGAGAGTCAAATGTTGGAGGTGCACTTCTTAGGGATAAGTATCCTACAGAAGATTCTATAGAGTTACACTTTGTGTTCAAGAGAAGATCACACTTGTTTTGCGACATTTGCATATAACATGTTCACGCAGGCCATGATTATCCTAAAGAGTGAACCACATGCGGAGGATTCAGGGTAAATGTTGGAATTTCACTTCTTAGTGAGAAGGATCCTAGAGAAGTTCCTATACTGTAACATTTGCGTTCAGGCGAAAATCATACTTGTTTTGTGACATTTGAATGGCACATGTTCACACAGGCCATGATTTTACAAAATAGTGAACCAAGAGAGGCGGACTCTGAGTTAAATGTGGAAAGTGCACTTCTTTAGGAGAAGTATCGTACAGAAGTTTCTATATTGTAACTGTTTGTGTTCAGGAGGAAATCACACTTGGTTTACAACGTTTCCATGAAACATGTTCATGCATGTCGTTCCCTTCCCAAATAGTGAAGTAAGTGAAGAGGACTCACAGTTATAAAGGTAGCATATGCACTCATTTGGGATAAGTATCCTATACAGGGTTCTAGACTGTAAAACTTTGTATACTGGAGAAAACAACATTTGCTTTCAGCTGATTTTACCAACGATGTTCCCTTCCCAAATAGTGAAACAAGTGAAGAGGACTCACAGTTATATATGTAGCATGTGCACTTATTTGGCATAAGTATCCTACACAGGGTTCTGGACTGTAAAACTTTGTATTCTGGAGAAAACAACATTTCTTTTGTGCTGATTCTACCAACGATGTTCCCTTCCAAAATAGTGAACCAAGTTAAGAGGACTCACAGTTATATATGTACGATGTGCACTTATTTTGGTATAAGTATCCTACATAGGGTTCTAGACTATAAAACTTTGTATTCTGAAGAAAACAACACTTGTTTTGTGCTGATTCTACCAATGATATTCAGCCTTGTAATGAGCTTGGAAATAGTGACCACGAGAGGACGCGTCAAATTCACATGTTTCACTTTCTCTTCTCAGTGATAAGAATCCTGTAGATATTCCTACGTTGTAACTTTTTATGTTCAGGAGAAATTCACACTGGTTTTGTGACGTTTTCAGGGAATATGTTCACGCAGGCCTTGATTTTCCAAAAGAGTGAACCAAGTGAGGAGGTCTGATAGTCAAATGTTGGAGGTGCACTTCTTAGGGATAAGTATCCTACAGAAGATTCTATAGTGTTACACTTTGTGTTCAAGGGAAGATCACACTTGTTTTGCGACTTTTGCATATAACATGTTCACGCAGGCCATGATTATCCTAAAGAGTGAACGACATGCAGAGGATTCAGAGAAAATGTTGGAATTTCACTTCTTAGTTAGAAGGATCCTAGAGAATTTCCTATACTGTAACATTTGCGTTCAGGCGAAAATCATACCTGTTTTGTTACATTTGAATGGCACATGTTCACACAGGCCATGATTTTACAAAATAGTGAACCAAGTGAGGAGGACTCTGAGTTAAATGTGGCAAATGCACTTCTTTAGGATAAGTTTCATAGAGAAGTTTCTATATTGTAACTCTTTCTGTTCAGGACGAAATCACACTTGGTTTACGACGTTTCCGTGAAACACGTTCATGCATGTCGTTCCCTTCCCAAATAGTGAACCAAGTGAAGAGGACTCACAGTTATATATGTAGCATGTGCACTTATTTGCGATAAGTATCCTACACAGGGTTCTAGACTGTAAAACTTTGTATTCTGGATTAAACAGCACTTGTTTTGTGCTGATTCTGCCAACGATATTCAGGCTTGTAATGAGCTTGGAAATAGTGACCACGAGAGGACGCGTCAAATTCACATGTTTCACTTTCTCTTCTCAGTGATAAGAATCCTGTAGATGTTCCTACGTTGTAACTTTTTATGTTCAGGAGAAATTCACACTGGTTTTGTGACGTTTTCATGGAATATGTTCACGCAGGCCTTGATTTTCCAAAAGAGTGAACCAAGTGAGGAGGACTGAGAGTCAAATATTGGAGGTGCACTTTTTAGGGATAAGTATCCACCAGAAGATTCTATAGTGTTACACTTTGTGTTCAGGAGAAGATCATACTTGTTTTGCGACATTTGCATATAACATGTTCATGCAGGCCATGATTATCCTAAAGAGTGAACCACGTGCGGAAGGTTCAGAGTAATGTTGGAATTTCACTTCTTAGTGATAAGGATCCTAGAGAAGTTCCTATACTGTAACATTTGCTTTCAGGCGAAAATCATACTTGTTTTATGAGATTTGAATGGCACATGTTCACACAGGCCATGATTTTACAAAATAGTGAACCAAGTGAGGAGGACTCTGAGTTAAATGTGGCAAGTGCACTTCTTTAGGAGAAGTATCGTACAGAAGTTTCTATATTGTAACTCTTTGTGTTCAGGAGGAAATCACACTTGGTTTACGACATTAACATGAAACATGTTCATGCATGTCGTTCCCTTCCAAAATAGTGAAGTAAGTGAAGAGGACTCACAGTTATATATGTAGCATATACACTTATTTGGCATAATTATCCTGCACAGGGTTCTAGACTGTAAAATTTTGTTTTCTGGAGAAAACAACATTTGTTTTGTGCTGATTCTACTAACGATGTTCCCTTTCAATAGAGTAAACCAAGTGAAGAGGACTCACAGTTATACATGTAGCATGTGCACTTATTTGGCATAATTATCCTGCACAGGGTTCTAGACTGTAAAACTCTGTATTCTGGAGAAAACAACATTTGTTTTGTGCTGATTCTACCAACGATGTTCCCCTCCAAAATAGTGAACCAAGTGAAGAGGACTCACAGTTATGTATGTAGCATGTGCATTTATTTCGGATAAGTATCCTACACAGGGTTCTAGACTGTAAAAGGTCGTATTCTGGTGAAACATTTGTTTTTTGCTGATTCTACCAACGATGTTCCCTTCCAAAATTGTAAGCCAAGTGAAGAGGACTCACAATTATATATGTAGCATGTGCACTTATTTGGCATAAGTATCCTACACAGGGTTCTAGACTGTAAACCTTTGTATTCTGGAGAAAACAACATTTGTTTTGTGCTGATTCTACCAACGATATTCAGGCTTGTAATGAGCTTGAAAATAGTGACCACGTGAGGACGCATCAAATTCACATGTTTCACTTTCTCTTCTCAGTGATAAGAATACTGTCGATGTTCCTACGTTGTAACTTTTTATGTTCAGGAGAAATTCACACTGGTTTTGAGACGTTTTCACGGAATATGTTCACGCAGGCCTTGATTTTCTAAAAGAGTGAACCAAGTGAGGAAGAGTGACAGTCAAATGTTGGAGGTGCACTTCTTAGGGATAAGTATCCTACAGAAGATTCTATAGTGTTACACTTTGTGTCCAGGAGAAGATCATACGTGTTTTGCGGCATTCGCATATAACATGTTCCCGCAGGCCTTGATTATCCTAAAGAGTGAAACAAGTGCGGAGGATTCAGAGGAAATGTTGTAATCGCACTTCTTAGTAATAAGGATCCTAGAGAAGTTCCTATACTGTAACATTTGTGTTCAGGCAAAAATCATACTTGTTTTGTGACATTTGAATGGCATATGTTCACACAGGCCATGATTTTACAAAATAGTGAACCAAGTGAGGAAGACTGAGATAAATGTGGCAAATGCACTTCTTTAGGATAAATATCGTACAGAAGTTTCTATATTGTAACTCTTTCTGTTAAGGACGAAATCACACTTGGTTTACGACGTTTGCATGAAAGATGTTCATGCATGTCGTTCCCTTCCCAAATTGTGAAGTAAGTGAAGAGGACTCACAATTATATATGTAGCATGTGCACTTATTTGGGATAAGTATCCTACACAGGGTTCTAGACTGTAAAACCTTGTATACTGGAGAAAACAACATTTGCTTTGTGCTGATTCTACCAACGATATTCAGCCTTGTAATGAGCTTGAAAATAGTGACCACGAGAGGACACGTCAAATTCACATGTTTCACTTTCTCTTCTCAGTGATAAGAATCCTTTAGATGTTCCTACGTTGTAAGTTTTTATATTCAGGAGATATTCACACTGGTTTTTTGACGTTTTCAGGGAATATGTTCACACAGGCCTTGATTTTCCAAAAGAATGAAGCAAGTGAGGAGGACTGAGAGTCAAATGTTGGAGGTGCACTTCTTAGGGATAAGTATCCTACAGAAGATTCTATAGAGTTACACTTTGTGTTCAAGAGAAGATCACACTTGTTTTGCGACATTTGCATATAACATGTTCACGCAGGCCATGATTATCCTAAAGAGTGAACCACATGCGGAGGATTCAGGGTAAATGTTGGAATTTCACTTCTTAGTGAGAAGGATCCTAGAGAAGTTCCTATACTGTAACATTTGCGTTCAGGCGAATATCATACTTGTTTTGTGACATTTGAATGGCACATGTTCACACAGGCCATGATTTTACAAAATAGTGAACCAAGAGAGGCGGACTCTGAGTTAAATGTGGAAAGTGCACTTCTTTAGGAGAAGTATCGTACAGAAGTTTCTATATTGTAACTGTTTGTGTTCAGGAGGAAATCACACTTGGTTTACAACGTTTCCATGAAACATGTTCATGCATGTCGTTCCCTTCCAAAATAGTGAAGTAAGTGAAGAGGACTCACAGTTATATATGTAGCATGTGCACTTATTTGGCATAAGTATCCTGCACAGGGTTCTAGACTGTAAAACTTTGTATTCTGGAGAAAACAACATTTGTTTTGTGCTGATTCTACCAACGATGTTCCCTTCCAAAATAGTGAACCAAGTGAAGAGGACTCACAGTTATATATGTAGCATGTGCACTTATTTGGGATAAGTATCCTACACAGGGTTCTAGAGTGTAAAACTTTGTATTGTGGAGAAAACAACACTTGTTTTGTGCTGATTCTACCAACGATATTCAGCCTTGTAATGAGCTTGGAAATAGTGACCACGAGAGGACGCGTCAAATTCACATGTTTCACTTTCTCTTCTCAGTGATAAGAATCCTGTAGATGTTCCTACGTTGTAACTTTGTATGTTCAGGAGAAATTCACACTGGTTTTGTGACGTTTTCATGGAATATGTTCATGCAGGCCTTGATTTTCCAAAAGAGTGAACCAAGTGCGGAAGACTGAGAGTCAAATGTTGGAGGTGCACTTCTTAGGGATAAGTATCCTACAGAAGATTCTATAGTGTTACACTTTGTGTTCAAGAGAAGATCACACTTGTTTTGCGACATTTGTATATAACATGTTCACGCAGGCCATGATTAACCTAAAGAGTGAACCACATGCGGAGGATTCAGAGTAAATGTTGGAATTTCACTTCTTAGTGAGAAGGATCCTAGAGAAGTTCCTATACTGTAACATTTGCGTTCAGGCGAAAATCATACTTGTTTTGTGACATTTGAATGGCACATGTTCACACAGGCCATGATTTTACAACATAGTGAACCAAGAGAGGAGGACTCTGAGTTAAATGTGGCAAATGCACTTCTTTAGGATAAGTTTCTTACAGAAGTTTCTATATTGTAACTCTTTCTGTTCAGGACGAAATCACACTTGGTTTACGACGTTTCCATGAATCACGTTCATGCATGTCGTTCCCTTCCAAAATAGTGAACCAAGTGAAGAGGACTCACAGTTATATATGTAGCATGGGCACTTATTTGGCATAAGTATCCTGCACAGGGTTCTAGACTGTAAAACTTTGTATTCTGGAGAAAACAACATTTGTTTTGTGTTGATTCTACCAACGATGTTCCCTTCCAAAATAGTGAACCAAGTGAAGAGGACTCACAGTTATATATGTAGCATGTGCACTTATTTGGGATAAGTATCCTGCACAGGGTTCTAGACTGTAAAACTTTGTATTCTGGAGAAAACAACAATTGTTTTGTGCTGATTCTACCAACGATGTTCCCTTCCAAAATAGTGAACCAAGTGAAGAGGACTCACAGTTATATATGTAACATGTGCACTTATTTGGGATAAGTATCCTACACAGGGTTCTAGACTGTAAAACTTTGTATTCTGGAGAAAACAACACTTGTTTTGTGCTGATTCTACCAACGATATTCAGCCTTGTAATGAGCTTGGAAATAGTGACCACGAGAGGACGCGTCAAATTCACGTTTCACTTTCTCTTCTCAGTGATAAGAATCCTTTAGATGTTCCTACGTTGTAACTATTTATGTTCAGGAGAAATTCACACTGGTTTTGTGACGTTTTCAGGGAATATGTTCACGCAGGCCTTGATTTTCCAAAAGAGTGAACCAAGTGCGGAAGACTGAGAGTCAAATGTTGGAGGTGCACTTCTTAGGGATAAGTATCTCTACAGAAGATTCTATAGTGTTACACTTTGTGTTCAGGAGAAGGTCACACTTGTTTTGCGACATTTGCATATAACATGTTCACGCAGGCCATGATTAACCTAAAGAGTGAACGACATGCAGAGGATTCAGAGTAAATGTTGGAATTTCACTTCTTAATGAGAAGGATCTTAGAGAAATTCCTATACTGTAACATTTGCGTTCAGGTGAAAATCATACTTGTTTTGTGAGATTTTAATGGCACATGTTCACACAGGCCATGATTTTGCAAAATAGTGAACCAAGTGAGGCGGACTCTGAGTTAAATGTGGCAAGTGCACTTCTTTAGGAGAAGTATCGTACAGAAGTTTCTATATTGTAACTCTTTGTGTTCAGGAGGAAATCACACTTGGTTTACGACGTTTCCATGAAACATGTTCATGCATGTCGTTCCCTTCCAAAATAGTGAAGTAAGTGAAGAGGACTCACAGTTATATATGTAGCATATGCACTTATTTGGCATAATTATCCTGCACAGGGTTCTAGACTGTAAAATTTTGTTTTCTGGAGAAAACAACATTTGTTTTGTGCTGATTCTACTAACGATGTTCCCTTTCAATAGAGTAAACCAAGTGAAGAGGACTCACAGTTATACATGTAGCATGTGCACTTATTTGGCATAATTATCCTGCACAGGGTTCTAGACTGTAAAACTTTGTATTCTGGAGAAAACAACATTTGTTTTGTGCTGATTCTACCAACGATATTCAGCCTTGTAATGACCTTGAAAATAGTGACCATGTGAGGACGCATCAAATTCACAAGTTTCACTTCTTTTTCTCAGTGATAAGAATCCTGTCGATGTTCGTTGTAACTTTTTATGTTCAGGAGAAATTCACACTGGTTTTGTGACGTTTTCAGGGAATATGTTCACGCAGGCCTTGATTTTCCAAAAGAGTGAACCAAGTGAGGAGGACTGAGAGTCAAATATTGGAGGTGCACTTTTTAGGGATAAGTATCCACCAGAAGATTCTATAGTGTTACACTTTGTGTTCAGGAGAAGATCATACTTGTTTTGCGACATTTGCATATAACATGTTCACGCACGCCATGATTATCCTAAAGAGTGAACCACGTGCGGAAGGTTCAGAGTAAATGTTGGAATTTCACTTCTTAGTGATAAGGATCCTAGAGAAGTTCCTATACTGTAACATTTGTGTTCAGGCGAAAATCATACTTGTTTTGTGACATTTGAATGGCACATGTTCACACAGGCCATGATTTTACAAAATAGTGAACCAAGTGAGGAGGACTCTGAATTAAATGTGGCAAGTGCACTTCTTTAGGAGAAGTATCGTACAGAAGTTTCTATATTGTAACTCTTTGTGTTCAGGAGGAAATCACACTTGGTTTATGACGTTTCCATGAAACATGTTCATGCATGTCGTTCCCTTCCAAAATAGTGAAGTAAGTGAATAGGACTCACAGTTATATATGTAGCATGTGCACTTATTTGGGATAAGTATCCTATCCAGGGTTCTAGACTGTAAAACTTTGTATTCTGGAGAAAACAACATTTGTTTTGTGCTGATTCTACCAACGATGTTCCCTTCCAAAATAGTGAACCAAGTGAAGAGGACTCACAGTTATACAGGGTTCTAGACTGTAAAATTTGGAATCTGGAGAAAAAAACATTTGTTTTGTGCTGATTCTACCAACGATGTTCCCTTCCAAAATAGTGAACCAAGTGAAGAGGACTCACAGTTATGTATGTAGCATGTGCACTTATTTGGGATAAGTATCCTACACAGGGTTCTAGACTGTAAAACCTTGTATACTGGAGAAAACAACATTTGCTTTGTGCTGATTCTACCAACGATATTCAGCCTTGTAATGAGCTTGAAAATAGTGACCACGAGAGGACACGTCAAATTCACATGTTTCACTTTCTCTTCTCAGTGATAAGAATCCTTTAGATGTTCCTACGTTGTAAGTTTTTATATTCAGGAGATATTCACACTGGTTTTTTGACGTTTTCAGGGAATATGTTCACACAGGCCTTGATTTTCCAAAAGAATGAAGCAAGTGAGGAGGACTGAGAGTCAAATGTTGGAGGTGCACTTCTTAGGGATAAGTATCCTACAGAAGATTCTATAGAGTTACACTTTGTGTTCAAGAGAAGATCACACTTGTTTTGCGACATTTGCATATAACATGTTCACGCAGGCCATGATTATCCTAAAGAGTGAACCACATGCGGAGGATTCAGGGTAAATGTTGGAATTTCACTTCTTAGTGAGAAGGATCCTAGAGAAGTTCCTATACTGTAACATTTGCGTTCAGGCGAAAATCATACTTGTTTTGTGACATTTGAATGGCACATGTTCACACAGGCCATGATTTTACAAAATAGTGAACCAAGAGAGGCGGACTCTGAGTTAAATGTGGAAAGTGCACTTCTTTAGGAGAAGTATCGTATAGAAGTTTCTATATTGTAACTGTTTGTGTTCAGGAGGAAATCACACTTGGTTTACAACGTTTCCATGAAACATGTTCATGCATGTCGTTCCCTTCCCAAATAGTGAAGTAAGTGAAGAGGACTCACAGTTATAAAGGTAGCATATGCACTCATTTGGGATAAGTATCCTATACAGGGTTCTAGACTGTAAAACTTTGTATACTGGAGAAAACAACATTTGCTTTCAGCTGATTTTACCAACGATGTTCCCTTCCCAAATAGTGAAACAAGTGAAGAGGACTCACAGTTATATATGTAGCATGTGCACTTATTTGGCATAAGTATCCTACACAGGGTTCTGGACTGTAAAACTTTGTATTCTGGAGAAAACAACATTTCTTTTGTGCTGATTCTACCAACGATGTTCCCTTCCAAAATAGTGAACCAAGTTAAGAGGACTCACAGTTATATATGTACGATGTGCACTTATTTTGGTATAAGTATCCTACATAGGGTTCTAGACTATAAAACTTTGTATTCTGAAGAAAACAACACTTGTTTTGTGCTGATTCTACCAACGATATTCAGCCTTGTAATGAGCTTGAAAATAGTGACCACGAGAGGACGCGTCAAATTCACATGTTTCACTTTCTCTTCTCAGTGATAAGAATCCTGTAGATATTCCTACGTTGTAACTTTTTATGTTCAGGAGAAATTCACACTGGTTTTGTGACGTTTTCAGGGAATATGTTCACGCAGGCCTTGATTTTCCAAAAGAGTGAACCAAGTGAGGAGGTCTGATAGTCAAATGTTGGAGGTGCACTTCTTAGGGATAAGTATCCTACAGAAGATTCTATAGTGTTACACTTTGTGTTCAAGGGAAGATCACACTTGTTTTGCGACTTTTGCATATAACATGTTCACGCAGGCCATGATTATCCTAAAGAGTGAACGACATGCAGAGGATTCAGAGAAAATGTTGGAATTTCACTTCTTAGTTAGAAGGATCCTAGAGAAATTCCTATACTGTAACATTTGCGTTCAGGCGAAAATCATACCTGTTTTGTTACATTTGAATGGCACATGTTCACACAGGCCATGATTTTACAAAATAGTGAACCAAGTGAGGAGGACTCTGAGTTAAATGTGGCAAATGCACTTCTTTAGGATAAGTTTCATAGAGAAGTTTCTATATTGTAACTCTTTCTGTTCAGGACGAAATCACACTTGGTTTACGACGTTTCCGTGAAACACGTTCATGCATGTCGTTCCCTTCCCAAATAGTGAACCAAGTGAAGAGGACTCACAGTTATATATGTAGCATGTGCACTTATTTGCGATAAGTATCCTACACAGGGTTCTAGACTGTAAAACTTTGTATTCTGGATTAAACAGCACTTGTTTTGTGCTGATTCTGCCAACGATATTCAGGCTTGTAATGAGCTTGGAAATAGTGACCACGAGAGGACGCGTCAAATTCACATGTTTCACTTTCTCTTCTCAGTGATAAGAATCCTGTAGATGTTCCTACGTTGTAACTTTTTATGTTCAGGAGTAATTCACACTGGTTTTGTGACGTTTTCATGGAATATGTTCACGCAGGCCTTGATTTTCCAAAAGAGTGAACCAAGTGAGGAGGACTGAGAGTCAAATATTGGAGGTGCACTTTTTAGGGATAAGTATCCACCAGAAGATTCTATAGTGTTACACTTTGTGTTCAGGAGAAGATCATACTTGTTTTGCGACATTTGCATATAACATGTTCATGCAGGCCATGATTATCCTAAAGAGTGAACCACGTGCGGAAGGTTCAGAGTAAATGTTGGAATTTCACTTCTTAGTGATAAGGATCCTAGAGAAGTTCCTATACTGTAACATTTGCTTTCAGGCGAAAATCATACTTGTTTTGTGAGATTTGAATGGCACATGTTCACACAGGCCATGATTTTACAAAATAGTGAACCAAGTGAGGAGGACTCTGAGTTAAATGTGGCAAGTGCACTTCTTTAGGAGAAGTATCGTACAGAAGTTTCTATATTGTAACTCTTTGTGTTCAGGAGGAAATCACACTTGGTTTACGACATTAACATGAAACATGTTCATGCATGTCGTTCCCTTCCAAAATAGTGAAGTAAGTGAAGAGGACTCACAGTTATATATGTAGCATATACACTTATTTGGCATAATTATCCTGCACAGGGTTCTAGACTGTAAAATTTTGTTTTCTGGAGAAAACAACATTTGTTTTGTGCTGATTCTACTAACGATGTTCCCTTTCAATAGAGTAAACCAAGTGAAGAGGACTCACAGTTATACATGTAGCATGTGCACTTATTTGGCATAATTATCCTGCACAGGGTTCTAGACTGTAAAACTCTGTATTCTGGAGAAAACAACATTTGTTTTGTGCTGATTCTACCAACGATGTTCCCCTCCAAAATAGTGAACCAAGTGAAGAGGACTCACAGTTATGTATGTAGCATGTGCATTTATTTCGGATAAGTATCCTACACAGGGTTCTAGACTGTAAAAGGTCGTATTCTGGTGAAACATTTGTTTTTTGCTGATGCTACCAACGATGTTCCCTTCCAAAATTGTAAGCCAAGTGAAGAGGACTCACAATTATATATGTAGCATGTGCACTTATTTGGCATAAGTATCCTACACAGGGTTCTAGACTGTAAACCTTTGTATTCTGGAGAAAACAACATTTGTTTTGTGCTGATTCTACCAACGATATTCAGGCTTGTAATGAGCTTGAAAATAGTGACCACGTGAGGACGCATCAAATTCACATGTTTCACTTTCTCTTCTCAGTGATAAGAATACTGTCGATGTTCCTACGTTGTAACTTTTTATGTTCAGGAGAAATTCACACTGGTTTTGAGACGTTTTCACGGAATATGTTCACGCAGGCCTTGATTTTCTAAAAGAGTGAACCAAGTGAGGAAGAGTGACAGTCAAATGTTGGAGGTGCACTTCTTAGGGATAAGTATCCTACAGAAGATTCTATAGTGTTACACTTTGTGTCCAGGAGAAGATCATACGTGTTTTGCGGCATTCGCATATAACATGTTCCCGCAGGCCTTGATTATCCTAAAGAGTGAAACAAGTGCGGAGGATTCAGAGGAAATGTTGTAATCGCACTTCTTAGTAATAAGGATCCTAGAGAAGTTCCTATACTGTAACATTTGTGTTCAGGCAAAAATCATACTTGTTTTGTGACATTTGAATGGCATATGTTCACACAGGCCATGATTTTACAAAATAGTGAACCAAGTGAGGAAGACTGAGATAAATGTGGCAAATGCACTTCTTTAGGATAAATATCGTACAGAAGTTTCTATATTGTAACTCTTTCTGTTAAGGACAAAATCACACTTGGTTTACGACGTTTGCATGAAAGATGTTCATGCATGTCGTTCCCTTCCCAAATTGTGAAGTAAGTGAAGAGGACTCACAATTATATATGTAGCATGTGCACTTATTTGGGATAAGTATCCTACACAGGGTTCTAGACTGTAAAACCTTGTATACTGGAGAAAACAACATTTGCTTTGTGCTGATTCTACCAACGATATTCAGCCTTGTAATGAGCTTGAAAATAGTGACCACGAGAGGACACGTCAAATTCACATGTTTCACTTTCTCTTCTCAGTGATAAGAATCCTTTAGATGTTCCTACGTTGTAAGTTTTTATATTCAGGAGATATTCACACTGGTTTTTTGACGTTTTCAGGGAATATGTTCACACAGGCCTTGATTTTCCAAAAGAATGAAGCAAGTGAGGAGGACTGAGAGTCAAATGTTGGAGGTGCACTTCTTAGGGATAAGTATCCTACAGAAGATTCTATAGAGTTACACTTTGTGTTCAAGAGAAGATCACACTTGTTTTGCGACATTTGCATATAACATGTTCACGCAGGCCATGATTATCCTAAAGAGTGAACCACATGCGGAGGATTCAGGGTAAATGTTGGAATTTCACTTCTTAGTGAGAAGGATCCTAGAGAAGTTCCTATACTGTAACATTTGCGTTCAGGCGAAAATCATACTTGTTTTGTGACATTTGAATGGCACATGTTCACACAGGCCATGATTTTACAAAATAGTGAACCAAGAGAGGCAGACTCTGAGTTAAATGTGGAAAGTGCACTTCTTTAGGAGAAGTATCGTACAGAAATTTCTATATTGTAACTGTTTGTGTTCAGGAGGAAATCACACTTGGTTTACAATGTTTCCATGAAACATGTTCATGCATGTCGTTCCCTTCCCAAATAGTGAAGTAAGTGAAGAGGACTCACAGTTATATATGTAGCATGTGCACTTATTTGGCATAAGTATCCTGCACAGGGTTCTAGACTGTAAAACTTTGTATTCTGGAGAAAACAACATTTGCTTTGTGCTGATTCTACCAACGATGTTCCCTTCCAAAATAGTGAACCAAGTGAAGAGGACTCACAGTTATATATGTAGCATGTGCACTTATTTGGGATAAGTATCCTACACAGGGTTCTAGAGTGTAAAACTTTGTATTGTGGAGAAAACAACACTTGTTTTGTGCTGATTCTACCAACGATATTCAGCCTTGTAATGAGCTTGGAAATAGTGACCACGAGAGGACGCGTCAAATTCACATGTTTCACTTTCTCTTCTCAGTGATAAGAATCCTGTAGATGTTCCTACGTTGTAACTTTGTATGTTCAGGAGAAATTCACACTGGTTTTGTGACGTTTTCATGGAATATGTTCATGCAGGCCTTGATTTTCCAAAAGAGTGAACCAAGTGCGGAAGACTGAGAGTCAAATGTTGGAGGTGCACTTCTTAGGGATAAGTATCCTACAGAAGATTCTGTAGTGTTACACTTTGTGTTCAAGAGAAGATCACACTTGTTTTGTGACATTTGCATATAACATGTTCACGCAGGCCATGATTAACCTAAAGAGTGAACCACATGCGGAGGATTCAGAGTAAATGTTGGAATTTCACTTCTTAGTGAGAAGGATCCTAGAGAAGTTCCTATACTGTAACATTTGCGTTCAGGCGAAAATAATACTTGTTTTGTGACATTTGAATGGCACATGTTCACACAGGCCATGATTTTACAACATAGTGAACCAAGAGAGGAGGACTCTGAGTGAAATGTGGCAAACGCACTTCTTTAGGATAAGTTTCTTACAGAAGTTTCTATATTGTAACTCTTTCTGTTCAGGACGAAATCACACTTGGTTTACGACGTTTCCATGAATCACGTTCATGCATGTCGTTCCCTTCCAAAATAGTGAACCAAGTGAAGAGGACTCACAGTTATATATGTAGCATGGGCACTTATTTGGCATAAGTATCCTACACAGGGTTCTAGACTGTAAAACTTTGTATTCTGGAGAAAACAACATTTGTTTTGTGTTGATTCTACCAACGATGTTCCCTTCCAAAATAGTGAACCAAGTGAAGAGGACTCACAGTTATATATGTAGCATGTGCACTTATTTCGGATAAGTATCCTGCACAGGGTTCTAGACTGTAAAACTTTGTATTCTGGAGAAAACAACAATTGTTTTGTGCTGATTCTACCAACGATGTTCCCTTCCAAAATAGTGAACCAAGTGAAGAGGACTCACAGTTATATATGTAACATGTGCACTTATTTGGGATAAGTATCCTACACAGGGTTCTAGACTGTAAAACTTTGTATTCTGGAGAAAACAACACTTGTTTTGTGCTGATTCTACCAACGATATTCAGCCTTGTAATGAGCTTGGAAATAGTGACCACGAGAGGACGCGTCAAATTCACGTTTCACTTTCTCTTCTCAGTGATAAGAATCCTTTAGATGTTCCTACGTTGTAACTATTTATGTTCAGGAGAAATTCACACTGGATTTGTGACGTTTTCAGGGAATATGTTCACGCAGGCCTTGATTTTCCAAAAGAGTGAACCAAGTGAGGAAGACTGAGAGTCAAATGTTGGAGGTGCACTTCTTAGGGATAAGTATCTCTACAGAAGATTCTATAGTGTTACACTTTGTGTTCAGGAGAAGGTCACACTTGTTTTGCGACATTTGCATATAACATGTTCAGGCAGGCCATGATTAACCTAAAGAGTGAACGACATGCAGAGGATTCAGAGTAAATGTTGGAATTTCACTTCTTAATGAGAAGGATCCTAGAGAAATTCCTATACTGTAACATTTGCGTTCAGGTGAAAATCATACTTGTTTTGTGAGATTTTAATGGCACATGTTCACACAGGCCATGATTTTGCAAAATAGTGAACCAAGTGAGGCGGACTCTGAGTTAAATGTGGCAAGTGCACTTCTTTAGGAGAAGTATCGTACAGAAGTTTCTATATTGTAACTCTTTGTGTTCAGGAGGAAATCACACTTGGTTTACGACGTTTCCATGAAACATGTTCATGCATGTCGTTCCCTTCCAAAATAGTGAAGTAAGTGAAGAGGACTCACAGTTATATATGTAGCATATGCACTTATTTGGCATAATTATCCTGCACAGGGTTCTAGACTGTAAAATTTTGTTTTCTGGAGAAAACAACATTTGTTTTGTGCTGATTCTACTAACGATGTTCCCTTTCAATAGAGTAAACCAAGTGAAGAGGACTCACAGTTATACATGTAGCATGTGCACTTATTTGGCATAATTATCCTGCACAGGGTTCTAGACTGTAAAACTTTGTATTCTGGAGAAAACAACATTTGTTTTGTGCTGATTCTACCAACGATATTCAGCCTTGTAATGACCTTGAAAATAGTGACCATGTGAGGACGCATCAAATTCACAAGTTTCACTTCTTTTTCTCAGTGATAAGAATCCTGTCGATGTTCGTTGTAACTTTGTATGTTCAGGAGAAATTCACACTGGTTTTGTGACGTTTTCAGGGAATATGTTCACGCAGGCCTTGATTTTCCAAAAGAGTGAGCCAAGTGAGGAAGAGTGACAGTCAAATGTTGGAGGTGCACTTCTTAGGGATAAGTATCCTACAGAAGATTCTATAGTGTTACACTTTGTGTCCAGGAGAAGATCATACGTGTTTTGCGGCATTCGCATATAACATGTTCATGCAGGCCATGATTATCCTAAAGAGTGAACCACGTGCGAAAGGTTCAGAGTAAATGTTGGAATTTCACTTCTTAGTGATAAGGATCCTAGAGAAGTTCCTATACTGTAACATTTGTGTTCAGGCGAAAATCATACTTGTTTTGTGACATTTGAATGGCATATGTTCACACAGGCCATGATTTTACAAAATAGTGAACCAAGTGAGGAAGACTCTGAGATAAATGTGGCAAATGCGCTTCTTTAGGATAAATATCGTACAGAAGTTTCTATATTGTAACTCTTTCTGTTCAGGACGAAATCACACTTGGTTTACGACGTTTGCATGAAAGAGGTTCATGCATTTCGTTCCCTTCCCAAATTGTGAAGTAAGTGAAGAGGACTCACAATTATATATGTAGCATGTGCACTTATTTGGGATAAGTATCCTACACAGGGTTCTAGACTGTAAAACTTTGTATTCTGGAGAAAACAACACTTGTTTTGTGCTGATTCTACCAACGATATTCAGCCTTGTAATGAGCTTGGAAATAGTGACCACGAGAGGACGCGTCAAATTCACGTTTCACTTTCTCTTCTCAGTGATAAGAATCCTTTAGATGTTTCTACGTTGTAACTATTTATGTTCAGGAGAAATTCACACAGGTTTTGTGACGTTTTCAGGGAATATGTTCACGCAGGCCTTGATTTTCCAAAAGAATGATCCAAGTGAGAAGGAGTGAGAGTCAAATGTTGGAGGTGCACTTCTTAGGGATAAGTATCCTACAGAAGATTCTATAGTGTACACTTTGTGTTCAGGAGAAGATCACACTTGTTTTGCGACATTTGCATATAACATGTTCACGCACGCCATGATTATCCTAAAGAGTGAACCACATGCAGAGGATTCAGAGTAAATGTTGGAATTTCACTTCTTAGTGATAAGGATCCTAGAGAAATTCCTATACTGTAACATTTGCTTTCAGGCGAAAATCATACTTGTTTTGTGAGATTTGAATGGCACATGTTCACACAGGCCATGATTTTACAAAATAGTGAACCAAGTGAGGCGGACTCTGAGTTAAATGTGGAAAGTGCACTTCTTTAGGAGAAGTATCGTACAGAAGTTTCTATATTGTAACTCTTTGTGTTCAGGAGGAAATCACACTTGGTGTACGACGTTTCCATGAAACATGTTCATGCATGTCGTTCCCTTCCAAAATAGTGAAGTAAGTGAAGAGGACTCACAGTTATATATGTAGCATATACACTTATTTGGCATAATTATCCTGCACAGGGTTCTAGACTGTAAAATTTTGTTTTCTGGAGAAAACAACATTTGTTTTGTGCTGATTCTACTAACGATGTTCCCTTTCAATAGAGTAAACCAAGTGAAGAGGACTCACAGTTATACATGTAGCATGTGCACTTATTTGGCATAATTATCCTGCACAGGGTTCTAGACTGTAAAACTCTGTATTCTGGAGAAAACAACATTTGTTTTGTGCTGATTCTACCAACGATGTTCCCCTCCAAAATAGTGAACCAAGTGAAGAGGACTCACAGTTATGTATGTAGCATGTGCATTTATTTCGGATAAGTATCCTACACAGGGTTCTAGACTGTAAAACGTCGTATTCTGGTGAAACATTTGTTTTTTGCTGATTCTACCAACGATGTTCCCTTCCAAAATTGTAAGCCAAGTGAAGAGGACTCACAATTATATATGTAGCATGTGCACTTATTTGGCATAAGTATCCTACACAGGGTTCTAGACTGTAAACCTTTGTATTCTGGAGAAAACAACATTTGTTTTGTGCTGATTCTACCAACGATATTCAGGCTTGTAATGAGCTTGAAAATAGTGACCACGTGAGGACGCATCAAATTCACATGTTTCACTTTCTCTTCTCAGTGATAAGAATACTGTCGATGTTCCTACGTTGTAACTTTTTATGTTCAGGAGAAATTCACACTGGTTTTGAGACGTTTTCACGGAATATGTTCACGCAGGCCTTGATTTTCTAAAAGAGTGAACCAAGTGAGGAAGAGTGACAGTCAAATGTTGGAGGTGCACTTCTTAGGGATAAGTATCCTACAGAAGATTCTATAGTGTTACACTTTGTGTCCAGGAGAAGATCATACGTGTTTTGCGGCATTCGCATATAACATGTTCCCGCAGGCCTTGATTATCCTAAAGAGTGAAACAAGTGCGGAGGATTCAGAGGAAATGTTGTAATCGCACTTCTTAGTAATAAGGATCCTAGAGAAGTTCCTATACTGTAACATTTGTGTTCAGGCAAAAATCATACTTGTTTTGTGACATTTGAATGGCATATGTTCACACAGGCCATGATTTTACAAAATAGTGAACCAAGTGAGGAAGACTGAGATAAATGTGGCAAATGCACTTCTTTAGGATAAATATCGTACAGAAGTTTCTATATTGTAACTCTTTCTGTTAAGGACGAAATCACACTTGGTTTACGACGTTTGCATGAAAGATGTTCATGCATGTCGTTCCCTTCCCAAATTGTGAAGTAAGTGAAGAGGACTCACAATTATATATGTAGCATGTGCACTTATTTGGGATAAGTATCCTACACAGGGTTCTAGACTGTAAAACCTTGTATACTGGAGAAAACAACATTTGCTTTGTGCTGATTCTACCAACGATATTCAGCCTTGTAATGAGCTTGAAAATAGTGACCACGAGAGGACACGTCAAATTCACATGTTTCACTTTCTCTTCTCAGTGATAAGAATCCTTTAGATGTTCCTACGTTGTAAGTTTTTATATTCAGGAGATATTCACACTGGTTTTTTGACGTTTTCAGGGAATATGTTCACACAGGCCTTGATTTTCCAAAAGAATGAAGCAAGTGAGGAGGACTGAGAGTCAAATGTTGGAGGTGCACTTCTTAGGGATAAGTATCCTACAGAAGATTCTATAGAGTTACACTTTGTGTTCAAGAGAAGATCACACTTGTTTTGCGACATTTGCATATAACATGTTCACGCAGGCCATGATTATCCTAAAGAGTGAACCACATGCGGAGGATTCAGGGTAAATGTTGGAATTTCACTTCTTAGTGAGAAGGATCCTAGAGAAGTTCCTATACTGTAACATTTGCGTTCAGGCGAAAATCATACTTGTTTTGTGACATTTGAATGGCACATGTTCACACAGGCCATGATTTTACAAAATAGTGAACCAAGAGAGGCGGACTCTGAGTTAAATGTGGAAAGTGCACTTCTTTAGGAGAAGTATCGTACAGAAGTTTCTATATTGTAACTGTTTGTGTTCAGGAGGAAATCACACTTGGTTTACAACGTTTCCATGAAACATGTTCATGCATGTCGTTCCCTTCCCAAATAGTGAAGTAAGTGAAGAGGACTCACAGTTATAAAGGTAGCATATGCACTCATTTGGGATAAGTATCCTATACAGGGTTCTAGACTGTAAAACTTTGTATACTGGAGAAAACAACATTTGCTTTCAGCTGATTTTACCAACGATGTTCCCTTCCAAAATAGTGAAACAAGTGAAGAGGACTCACAGTTATATATGTAGCATGTGCACTTATTTGGCATAAGTATCCTACACAGGGTTCTGGACTGTAAAACTTTGTATTCTGGAGAAAACAACATTTCTTTTGTGCTGATTCTACCAACGATGTTCCCTTCCAAAATAGTGAACCAAGTTAAGAGGACTCACAGTTATATATGTACGATGTGCACTTATTTTGGTATAAGTATCCTACATAGGGTTCTAGACTATAAAACTTTGTATTCTGAAGAAAACAACACTTGTTTTGTGCTGATTCTACCAACGATATTCAGCCTTGTAATGAGCTTGGAAATAGTGACCACGAGAGGACGCGTCAAATTCACATGTTTCACTTTCTCTTCTCAGTGATAAGAATCCTGTAGATATTCCTACGTTGTAACTTTTTATGTTCAGGAGAAATTCACACTGGTTTTGTGACGTTTTCAGGGAATATGTTCACGCAGGCCTTGATTTTCCAAAAGAGTGAACCAAGTGAGGAGGTCTGATAGTCAAATGTTGGAGGTGCACTTCTTAGGGATAAGTATCCTACAGAAGATTCTATAGTGTTACACTTTGTGTTCAAGGGAAGATCACACTTGTTTTGTGACTTTTGCATATAACATGTTCACGCAGGCCATGATTATCCTAAAGAGTGAACGACATGCAGAGGATTCAGAGAAAATGTTGGAATTTCACTTCTTAGTTAGAAGGATCCTAGAGAATTTCCTATACTGTAACATTTGCGTTCAGGCGAAAATCATACCTGTTTTGTTACATTTGAATGGCACATGTTCACACAGGCCATGATTTTACAAAATAGTGAACCAAGTGAGGAGGACTCTGAGTTAAATGTGGCAAATGCACTTCTTTAGGATAAGTTTCATACAGAAGTTTCTATATTGTAACTCTTTCTGTTCAGGACGAAATCACACTTGGTTTACGACGTTTCCGTGAAACACGTTCATGCATGTCGTTCCCTTCCCAAATAGTGAACCAAGTGAAGAGGACTCACAGTTATATATGTAGCATGTGCACTTATTTGCGATAAGTATCCTACACAGGGTTCTAGACTGTAAAACTTTGTATTCTGGATTAAACAGCACTTGTTTTGTGCTGATTCTGCCAACGATATTCAGGCTTGTAATGAGCTTGGAAATAGTGACCACGAGAGGACGCGTCAAATTCACATGTTTCACTTTCTCTTCTCAGTGATAAGAATCCTGTAGATGTTCCTACGTTGTAACTTTTTATGTTCAGGAGAAATTCACACTGGTTTTGTGACGTTTTCATGGAATATGTTCACGCAGGCCTTGATTTTCCAAAAGAGTGAACCAAGTGAGGAGGACTGAGAGTCAAATATTGGAGGTGCACTTTTTAGGGATAAGTATCCACCAGAAGATTCTATAGTGTTACACTTTGTGTTCAGGAGAAGATCATACTTGTTTTGCGACATTTGCATATAACATGTTCATGCAGGCCATGATTATCCTAAAGAGTGAACCACGTGCGGAAGGTTCAGAGTAAATGTTGGAATTTCACTTCTTAGTGATAAGGATCCTAGAGAAGTTCCTATACTGTAACATTTGCTTTCAGGCGAAAATCATACTTGTTTTGTGAGATTTGAATGGCACATGTTCACACAGGCCATGATTTTACAAAATAGTGAACCAAGTGAGGAGGACTCTGAGTTAAATGTGGCAAGTGCACTTCTTTAGGAGAAGTATCGTACAGAAGTTTCTATATTGTAACTCTTTGTGTTCAGGAGGAAATCACACTTGGTTTACGACATTAACATGAAACATGTTCATGCATGTCGTTCCCTTCCAAAATAGTGAAGTAAGTGAAGAGGACTCACAGTTATATATGTAGCATATACACTTATTTGGCATAATTATCCTGCACAGGGTTCTAGACTGTAAAATTTTGTTTTCTGGAGAAAACAACATTTGTTTTGTGCTGATTCTACTAACGATGTTCCCTTTCAATAGAGTAAACCAAGTGAAGAGGACTCACAGTTATACATGTAGCATGTGCACTTATTTGGCATAATTATCCTGCACAGGGTTCTAGACTGTAAAACTCTGTATTCTGGAGAAAACAACATTTGTTTTGTGCTGATTCTACCAACGATGTTCCCCTCCAAAATAGTGAACCAAGTGAAGAGGACTCACAGTTATGTATGTAGCATGTGCATTTATTTCGGATAAGTATCCTACACAGGGTTCTAGACTGTAAAAGGTCGTATTCTGGTGAAACATTTGTTTTTTGCTGATGCTACCAACGATGTTCCCTTCCAAAATTGTAAGCCAAGTGAAGAGGACTCACAATTATATATGTAGCATGTGCACTTATTTGGCATAAGTATCCTACACAGGGTTCTAGACTGTAAACCTTTGTATTCTGGAGAAAACAACATTTGTTTTGTGCTGATTCTACCAACGATATTCAGGCTTGTAATGAGCTTGAAAATAGTGACCACGTGAGGACGCATCAAATTCACATGTTTCACTTTCTCTTCTCAGTGATAAGAATACTGTCGATGTTCCTACGTTGTAACTTTTATGTTCAGGAGAAATTCACACTGGTTTTGAGACGTTTTCACGGAATATGTTCACGCAGGCCTTGATTTTCTAAAAGAGTGAACCAAGTGAGGAAGAGTGACAGTCAAATGTTGGAGGTGCACTTCTTAGGGATAAGTATCCTACAGAAGATTCTATAGTGTTACACTTTGTGTCCAGGAGAAGATCATACGTGTTTTGCGGCATTCGCATATAACATGTTCCCGCAGGCCTTGATTATCCTAAAGAGTGAAACAAGTGCGGAGGATTCAGAGGAAATGTTGTAATCGCACTTCTTAGTAATAAGGATCCTAGAGAAGTTCCTATACTGTAACATTTGTGTTCAGGCAAAAATCATACTTGTTTTGTGACATTTGAATGGCATATGTTCACACAGGCCATGATTTTACAAAATAGTGAACCAAGTGAGGAAGACTGAGATAAATGTGGCAAATGCACTTCTTTAGGATAAATATCGTACAGAAGTTTCTATATTGTAACTCTTTCTGTTAAGGACGAAATCACACTTGGTTTACGACGTTTGCATGAAAGATGTTCATGCATGTCGTTCCCTTCCCAAATTGTGAAGTAAGTGAAGAGGACTCACAATTATATATGTAGCATGTGCACTTATTTGGGATAAGTATCCTACACAGGGTTCTAGACTGTAAAACCTTGTATACTGGAGAAAACAACATTTGCTTTGTGCTGATTCTACCAACGATATTCAGCCTTGTAATGAGCTTGAAAATAGTGACCACGAGAGGACACGTCAAATTCACATGTTTCACTTTCTCTTCTCAGTGATAAGAATCCTTTAGATGTTCCTACGTTGTAAGTTTTTATATTCAGGAGATATTCACACTGGTTTTTTGACGTTTTCAGGGAATATGTTCACACAGGCCTTGATTTTCCAAAAGAATGAAGCAAGTGAGGAGGACTGAGAGTCAAATGTTGGAGGTGCACTTCTTAGGGATAAGTATCCTACAGAAGATTCTATAGAGTTACACTTTGTGTTCAAGAGAAGATCACACTTGTTTTGCGACATTTGCATATAACATGTTCACGCAGGCCATGATTATCCTAAAGAGTGAACCACATGCGGAGGATTCAGGGTAAATGTTGGAATTTCACTTCTTAGTGAGAAGGATCCTAGAGAAGTTCCTATACTGTAACATTTGCGTTCAGGCGAAAATCATACTTGTTTTGTGACATTTGAATGGCACATGTTCACACAGGCCATGATTTTACAAAATAGTGAACCAAGAGAGGCAGACTCTGAGTTAAATGTGGAAAGTGCACTTCTTTAGGAGAAGTATCGTACAGAAATTTCTATATTGTAACTGTTTGTGTTCAGGAGGAAATCACACTTGGTTTACAATGTTTCCATGAAACATGTTCATGCATGTCGTTCCCTTCCCAAATAGTGAAGTAAGTGAAGAGGACTCACAGTTATATATGTAGCATGTGCACTTATTTGGCATAAGTATCCTGCACAGGGTTCTAGACTGTAAAACTTTGTATTCTGGAGAAAACAACATTTGCTTTGTGCTGATTCTACCAACGATGTTCCCTTCCAAAATAGTGAACCAAGTGAAGAGGACTCACAGTTATATATGTAGCATGTGCACTTATTTGGGATAAGTATCCTACACAGGGTTCTAGAGTGTAAAACTTTGTATTGTGGAGAAAACAACACTTGTTTTGTGCTGATTCTACCAACGATATTCAGCCTTGTAATGAGCTTGGAAATAGTGACCACGAGAGGACGCGTCAAATTCACATGTTTCACTTTCTCTTCTCAGTGATAAGAATCCTGTAGATGTTCCTACGTTGTAACTTTGTATGTTCAGGAGAAATTCACACTGGTTTTGTGACGTTTTCATGGAATATGTTCATGCAGGCCTTGATTTTCCAAAAGAGTGAACCAAGTGCGGAAGACTGAGAGTCAAATGTTGGAGGTGCACTTCTTAGGGATAAGTATCCTACAGAAGATTCTGTAGTGTTACACTTTGTGTTCAAGAGAAGATCACACTTGTTTTGTGACATTTGCATATAACATGTTCACGCAGGCCATGATTAACCTAAAGAGTGAACCACATGCGGAGGATTCAGAGTAAATGTTGGAATTTCACTTCTTAGTGAGAAGGATCCTAGAGAAGTTCCTATACTGTAACATTTGCGTTCAGGCGAAAATAATACTTGTTTTGTGACATTTGAATGGCACATGTTCACACAGGCCATGATTTTACAACATAGTGAACCAAGAGAGGAGGACTCTGAGTGAAATGTGGCAAACGCACTTCTTTAGGATAAGTTTCTTACAGAAGTTTCTATATTGTAACTCTTTCTGTTCAGGACGAAATCACACTTGGTTTACGACGTTTCCATGAATCACGTTCATGCATGTCGTTCCCTTCCAAAATAGTGAACCAAGTGAAGAGGACTCACAGTTATATATGTAGCATGGGCACTTATTTGGCATAAGTATCCTACACAGGGTTCTAGACTGTAAAACTTTGTATTCTGGAGAAAACAACATTTGTTTTGTGTTGATTCTACCAACGATGTTCCCTTCCAAAATAGTGAACCAAGTGAAGAGGACTCACAGTTATATATGTAGCATGTGCACTTATTTCGGATAAGTATCCTGCACAGGGTTCTAGACTGTAAAACTTTGTATTCTGGAGAAAACAACAATTGTTTTGTGCTGATTCTACCAACGATGTTCCCTTCCAAAATAGTGAACCAAGTGAAGAGGACTCACAGTTATATATGTAACATGTGCACTTATTTGGGATAAGTATCCTACACAGGGTTCTAGACTGTAAAACTTTGTATTCTGGAGAAAACAACACTTGTTTGTGCTGATTCTACCAACGATATTCAGCCTTGTAATGAGCTTGGAAATAGTGACCACGAGAGGACGCGTCAAATTCACGTTTCACTTTCTCTTCTCAGTGATAAGAATCCTTTAGATGTTCCTACGTTGTAACTATTTATGTTCAGGAGAAATTCACACTGGATTTGTGACGTTTTCAGGGAATATGTTCACGCAGGCCTTGATTTTCCAAAAGAGTGAACCAAGTGAGGAAGACTGAGAGTCAAATGTTGGAGGTGCACTTCTTAGGGATAAGTATCTCTACAGAAGATTCTATAGTGTTACACTTTGTGTTCAGGAGAAGGTCACACTTGTTTTGCGACATTTGCATATAACATGTTCAGGCAGGCCATGATTAACCTAAAGAGTGAACGACATGCAGAGGATTCAGAGTAAATGTTGGAATTTCACTTCTTAATGAGAAGGATCCTAGAGAAATTCCTATACTGTAACATTTGCGTTCAGGTGAAAATTATACTTGTTTTGTGAGATTTTAATGGCACATGTTCACACAGGCCATGATTTTGCAAAATAGTGAACCAAGTGAGGCGGACTCTGAGTTAAATGTGGCAAGTGCACTTCTTTAGGAGAAGTATCGTACAGAAGTTTCTATATTGTAACTCTTTGTGTTCAGGAGGAAATCACACTTGGTTTACGACGTTTCCATGAAACATGTTCATGCATGTCGTTCCCTTCCAAAATAGTGAAGTAAGTGAAGAGGACTCACAGTTATATATGTAGCATATGCACTTATTTGGCATAATTATCCTGCACAGGGTTCTAGACTGTAAAATTTTGTTTTCTGGAGAAAACAACATTTGTTTTGTGCTGATTCTACTAACGATGTTCCCTTTCAATAGAGTAAACCAAGTGAAGAGGACTCACAGTTATACATGTAGCATGTGCACTTATTTGGCATAATTATCCTGCACAGGGTTCTAGACTGTAAAACTTTGTATTCTGGAGAAAACAACATTTGTTTTGTGCTGATTCTACCAACGATATTCAGCCTTGTAATGACCTTGAAAATAGTGACCATGTGAGGACGCATCAAATTCACAAGTTTCACTTCTTTTTCTCAGTGATAAGAATCCTGTCGATGTTCGTTGTAACTTTGTATGTTCAGGAGAAATTCACACTGGTTTTGTGACGTTTTCAGGGAATATGTTCACGCAGGCCTTGATTTTCCAAAAGAGTGAGCCAAGTGAGGAAGAGTGACAGTCAAATGTTGGAGGTGCACTTCTTAGGGATAAGTATCCTACAGAAGATTCTATAGTGTTACACTTTGTGTCCAGGAGAAGATCATACGTGTTTTGCGGCATTCGCATATAACATGTTCATGCAGGCCATGATTATCCTAAAGAGTGAACCACGTGCGAAAGGTTCAGAGTAAATGTTGGAATTTCACTTCTTAGTGATAAGGATCCTAGAGAAGTTCCTATACTGTAACATTTGTGTTCAGGCGAAAATCATACTTGTTTTGTGACATTTGAATGGCATATGTTCACACAGGCCATGATTTTACAAAATAGTGAACCAAGTGAGGAAGACTCTGAGATAAATGTGGCAAATGCGCTTCTTTAGGATAAATATCGTACAGAAGTTTCTATATTGTAACTCTTTCTGTTCAGGACGAAATCACACTTGGTTTACGACGTTTGCATGAAAGAGGTTCATGCATTTCGTTCCCTTCCCAAATTGTGAAGTAAGTGAAGAGGACTCACAATTATATATGTAGCATGTGCACTTATTTGGGATAAGTATCCTACACAGGGTTCTAGACTGTAAAACTTTGTATTCTGGAGAAAACAACACTTGTTTTGTGCTGATTCTACCAACGATATTCAGCCTTGTAATGAGCTTGGAAATAGTGACCACGAGAGGACGCGTCAAATTCACGTTTCACTTTCTCTTCTCAGTGATAAGAATCCTTTAGATGTTTCTACGTTGTAACTATTTATGTTCAGGAGAAATTCACACAGGTTTTGTGACGTTTTCAGGGAATATGTTCACGCAGGCCTTGATTTTCCAAAAGAATGATCCAAGTGAGAAGGAGTGAGAGTCAAATGTTGGAGGTGCACTTCTTAGGGATAAGTATCCTACAGAAGATTCTATAGTGTACACTTGTGTTCAGGAGAAGATCACACTTGTTTTGCGACATTTGCATATAACATGTTCACGCACGCCATGATTATCCTAAAGAGTGAACCACATGCAGAGGATTCAGAGTAAATGTTGGAATTTCACTTCTTAGTGATAAGGATCCTAGAGAAATTCCTATACTGTAACATTTGCTTTCAGGCGAAAATCATACTTGTTTTGTGAGATTTGAATGGCACATGTTCACACAGGCCATGATTTTACAAAATAGTGAACCAAGTGAGGCGGACTCTGAGTTAAATGTGGAAAGTGCACTTCTTTAGGAGAAGTATCGTACAGAAGTTTCTATATTGTAACTCTTTGTGTTCAGGAGGAAATCACACTTGGTGTACGACGTTTCCATGAAACATGTTCATGCATGTCGTTCCCTTCCAAAATAGTGAAGTAAGTGAAGAGGACTCACAGTATATATGTAGCATATACACTTATTTGGCATAATTATCCTGCACAGGGTTCTAGACTGTAAAATTTTGTTTTCTGGAGAAAACAACATTGTTTTGTGCTGATTCTACTAACGATGTTCCCTTTCAATAGAGTAAACCAAGTGAAGAGGACTCACAGTTATACATGTAGCATGTGCACTTATTTGGCATAATTATCCTGCACAGGGTTCTAGACTGTAAAACTCTGTATTCTGGAGAAAACAACATTTGTTTTGTGCTGATTCTACCAACGATGTTCCCCTCCAAAATAGTGAACCAAGTGAAGAGGACTCACAGTTATGTATGTAGCATGTGCATTTATTTCGGATAAGTATCCTACACAGGGTTCTAGACTGTAAAACGTCGTATTCTGGTGAAACATTTGTTTTTTGCTGATTCTACCAACGATGTTCCCTTCCAAAATTGTAAGCCAAGTGAAGAGGACTCACAATTATATATGTAGCATGTGCACTTATTTGGCATAAGTATCCTACACAGGGTTCTAGACTGTAAACCTTTGTATTCTGGAGAAAACAACATTTGTTTTGTGCTGATTCTACCAACGATATTCAGGCTTGTAATGAGCTTGAAAATAGTGACCACGTGAGGACGCATCAAATTCACATGTTTCACTTTCTCTTCTCAGTGATAAGAATACTGTCGATGTTCCTACGTTGTAACTTTTTATGTTCAGGAGAAATTCACACTGGTTTTGAGACGTTTTCACGGAATATGTTCACGCAGGCCTTGATTTTCTAAAAGAGTGAACCAAGTGAGGAAGAGTGACAGTCAAATGTTGGAGGTGCACTTCTTAGGGATAAGTATCCTACAGAAGATTCTATAGTGTTACACTTTGTGTCCAGGAGAAGATCATACGTGTTTTGCGGCATTCGCATATAACATGTTCCCGCAGGCCTTGATTATCCTAAAGAGTGAAACAAGTGCGGAGGATTCAGAGGAAATGTTGTAATCGCACTTCTTAGTAATAAGGATCCTAGAGAAGTTCCTATACTGTAACATTTGTGTTCAGGCAAAAATCATACTTGTTTGTGACATTTGAATGGCATATGTTCACACAGGCCATGATTTTACAAAATAGTGAACCAAGTGAGGAAGACTGAGATAAATGTGGCAAATGCACTTCTTTAGGATAAATATCGTACAGAAGTTTCTATATTGTAACTCTTTCTGTTAAGGACGAAATCACACTTGGTTTACGACGTTTGCATGAAAGATGTTCATGCATGTCGTTCCCTTCCCAAATTGTGAAGTAAGTGAAGAGGACTCACAATTATATATGTAGCATGTGCACTTATTTGGCATAAGTATCCTACACAGGGTTCTAGACTGTAAACCTTTGTATTCTGGAGAAAACAACATTTGTTTTGTGCTGATTCTACCAACGATATTCAGGCTTGTAATGAGCTTGAAAATAGTGACCACGTGAGGACGCATCAAATTCACATGTTTCACTTTCTCTTCTCAGTGATAAGAATACTGTCGATGTTCCTACGTTGTAACTTTTTATGTTCAGGAGAAATTCACACTGGTTTTGAGACGTTTTCACGGAATATGTTCACGCAGGCCTTGATTTTCTAAAAGAGTGAACCAAGTGAGGAAGAGTGACAGTCAAATGTTGGAGGTGCACTTCTTAGGGATAAGTATCTTACAGAAGATTCTATAGAGTTACACTTTGTGTTCAAGAGAAGATCACACTTGTTTTGCGACATTTGCATATAACATGTTCACGCAGGCCATGATTATCCTAAAGAGTGAACCACATGCGGAGGATTCAGGGTAAATGTTGGAATTTCACTTCTTAGTGAGAAGGATCCTAGAGAAGTTCCTATACTGTAACATTTGCGTTCAGGCGAAAATCATACTTGTTTTGTGACATTTGAATGGCACATGTTCACACAGGCCATGATTTTACAAAATAGTGAACCAAGAGAGGCGGACTCTGAGTTAAATGTGGAAAGTGCACTTCTTTAGGAGAAGTATCGTACAGAAGTTTCTATATTGTAACTGTTTGTGTTCAGGAGGAAATCACACTTGGTTTACAACGTTTCCATGAAACATGTTCATGCATGTCGTTCCCTTCCCAAATAGTGAAGTAAGTGAAGAGGACTCACAGTTATAAAGGTAGCATATGCACTCATTTGGGATAAGTATCCTATACAGGGTTCTAGACTGTAAAACTTGTATACTGGAGAAAACAACATTTGCTTTCAGCTGATTTTACCAACGATGTTCCCTTCCAAAATAGTGAAACAAGTGAAGAGGACTCACAGTTATATATGTAGCATGTGCACTTATTTGGCATAAGTATCCTACACAGGGTTCTGGACTGTAAAACTTTGTATTCTGGAGAAAACAACATTTCTTTTGTGCTGATTCTACCAACGATGTTCCCTTCCAAAATAGTGAACCAAGTTAAGAGGACTCACAGTTATATATGTACGATGTGCACTTATTTTGGTATAAGTATCCTACATAGGGTTCTAGACTATAAAACTTTGTATTCTGAAGAAAACAACACTTGTTTTGTGCTGATTCTACCAACGATATTCAGCCTTGTAATGAGCTTGGAAATAGTGACCACGAGAGGACGCGTCAAATTCACATGTTTCACTTTCTCTTCTCAGTGATAAGAATCCTGTAGATATTCCTACGTTGTAACTTTTTATGTTCAGGAGAAATTCACACTGGTTTTGTGACGTTTTCAGGGAATATGTTCACGCAGGCCTTGATTTTCCAAAAGAGTGAACCAAGTGAGGAGGTCTGATAGTCAAATGTTGGAGGTGCACTTCTTAGGGATAAGTATCCTACAGAAGATTCTATAGTGTTACACTTTGTGTTCAAGGGAAAGATCACACTTGTTTGTGACTTTTGCATATAACATGTTCACGCAGGCCATGATTATCCTAAAGAGTGAACGACATGCAGAGGATTCAGAGAAATGTTGGAATTTCACTTCTTAGTTAGAGGATCCTAGAGAATTTCCTATACTGTAACATTTGCGTTCAGGCGAAAATCATACCTGTTTGTTACATTTGAATGGCACATGTTCACACAGGCCATGATTTTACAAAATAGTGAACCAAGTGAGGAGGACTCTGAGTTAAATGTGGCAAATGCACTTCTTTAGGATAAGTTTCATACAGAAGTTTCTATATTGTAACTCTTTCTGTTCAGGACGAAATCACACTTGGTTTACGACGTTTCCGTGAAACACGTTCATGCATGTCGTTCCTTCCCAAATAGTGAACCAAGTGAAGAGGACTCACAGTTATATATGTAGCATGTGCACTTATTTGCGATAAGTATCCTACACAGGGTTCTAGACTGTAAAACTTTGTATTCTGGATTAAACAGCACTTGTTTTGTGCTGATTCTGCCAACGATATTCAGGCTTGTAATGAGCTTGGAAATAGTGACCACGAGAGGACGCGTCAAATTCACATGTTTCACTTTCTCTTCTCAGTGATAAGAATCCTGTAGATGTTCCTACGTTGTAACTTTTATGTTCAGGAGAAATTCACACTGGTTTTGTGACGTTTTCATGGAATATGTTCACGCAGGCCTTGATTTTCCAAAAGAGTGAACCAAGTGAGGAGGACTGAGAGTCAAATATTGGAGGTGCACTTTTTAGGGATAAGTATCCACCAGAGATTCTATAGTGTTACACTTTGTGTTCAGGAGAAGATCATACTTGTTTTGCGACATTTGCATATAACATGTTCATGCAGGCCATGATTATCCTAAAGAGTGAACCACGTGCGGAAGGTTCAGAGTAAATGTTGGAATTTCACTTCTTAGTGATAAGGATCCTAGAGAAGTTCCTATACTGTAACATTTGCTTTCAGGCGAAAATCATACTTGTTTTGTGAGATTTGAATGGCACATGTTCACACAGGCCATGATTTTACAAAATAGTGAACCAAGTGAGGAAGACTGAGATAAATGTGGCAAATGCACTTCTTTAGGATAAATATCGTACAGAAGTTTCTATATTGTAACTCTTTCTGTTAAGGACGAAATCACACTTGGTTTACGACGTTTGCATGAAAAGATGTTCATGCATGTCGTTCCCTTCCCAAATTGTGAAGTAAGTGAAGAGGACTCACAATTATATATGTAGCATGTGCACTTATTTGGGATAAGTATCCTACACAGGGTTCTAGACTGTAAAACCTTGTATACTGGAGAAAACAACATTTGCTTTGTGCTGATTCTACCAACGATATTCAGCCTTGTAATGAGCTTGAAAATAGTGACCACGAGAGGACGCGTCAAATTCACATGTTTCACTTTCTCTTCTCAGTGATAAGAATCCTTTAGATGTTCCTACGTTGTAAGTTTTTATATTCAGGAGATATTCACACTGGTTTTTTGACGTTTTCATGGAATATGTTCACACAGGCCTTGATTTTCCAAAAGAATGAAGCAAGTGAGGAGGACTGAGAGTCAAATGTTGGAGGTGCACTTCTTAGGGATAAGTATCCTACAGAAGATTCTATAGAGTTACACTTTGTGTTCAAGAGAAGATCACACTTGTTTTGCGACATTTGCATATAACATGTTCACGCGGCCATGATTATCCTAAAGAGTGAACCACATGCGGAGGATTCAGGGTAAATGTTGGAATTTCACTTCTTAGTGAGAAGGATCCTAGAGAAGTTCCTATACTGTAACATTTGCGTTCAGGCGAAAATCATACTTGTTTTGTGACATTTGAATGGCACATGTCCACACAGCCATGATTTTACAAATAGTGAACCAAGAGAGGCGGACTCTGAGTTAAATGTGGAAAGTGCACTTCTTTAGGAGAAGTATCGTACAGAAGTTTCTATATTGTAACTGTTTGTGTTCAGGAGGAAATCACACTTGGTTTACAACGTTTCCATGAAACATGTTCATGCATGTCGTTCCCTTCTCAAATAGTGAAGTAAGTGAAGAGGACTCACAGTTATATATGTAGCATGTGCACTTATTTGGCATAAGTATCCTGCACAGGGTTCTAGACTGTAAAACTTTGTATTCTGGAGAAAACAACATTTGCTTTGTGCTGATTCTACCAACGATGTTCCCTTCCAAAATAGTGAACCAAGTGAAGAGGACTCACAGTTATATATGTAGAATGTGCACTTACTTGGCATAAGTATCCTGCACAGGGTTCTAGACTGTAACACTTTGTATTCTGGAGAAAACAACATTTGCTTTCAGCTGATTTTACCAACGATGTTTCCTTCCAAAATAGTGAAACAAGTGAAGAGGACTCACAGTTATATATGTAGCATGTGCACTTATTTGGCATAAGTATCCTACACAGGGTTCTGGACTGTAAAAACTTGTATTCTGGAGAAAACAACATTTCTTTTGTGCTGATTCTACCAACGATGTTCCCTTCCAAAATAGTGAACCAAGTTAAGAGGACTCACAGTTATATATGTACGATGTGCACTTATTTTGGTATAAGTATCCTACATAGGGTTCTAGACTATAAAACTTTGTATTCTGAAGAAAACAACACTTGTTTTGTGCTGATTCTACCAACGATATTCAGCCTTGTAATGAGCTTGGAAATAGTGACCACGAGAGGACGCGTCAAATTCACATGTTTCACTTTCTCTTCTCAGTGATAAGAATCCTGTAGATATTCCTACGTTGTAACTTTTTATGTTCAGGAGAAATTCACACTGGTTTTGTGACGTTTTCAGGGAATATGTTCACGCAGGCCTTGATTTTCCAAAAGAGTGAACCAAGTGAGGAGGTCTGATAGTCAAATGTTGGAGGTGCACTTCTTAGGGATAAGTATCCTACAGAAGATTCTATAGTGTTACACTTTGTGTTCAAGGGAAGATCACACTTGTTTTGCGACTTTTGCATATAACATGTTCACGCAGGCCATGATTATCCTAAAGAGTCAACGACATGCAGAGGATTCAGAGAAAATGTTGGAATTTCACTTCTTAGTTAGAAGGATCCTAGAGAATTTCCTATACTGTAACATTTGCGTTCAGGCGAAAATCATACCTGTTTTGTTACATTTGAATGGCACATGTTCACACAGGCCATGATTTTACAAAATAGTGAACCAAGTGAGGAGGACTCTGAGTTAAATGTGGCAAATGCACTTCTTTAGGATAAGTTTCATAGAGAAGTTTCTATATTGTAACTCTTTCTGTTCAGGACGAAATCACACTTGGTTTACGACGTTTCCGTGAAACACGTTCATGCATGTCGTTCCCTTCCCAAATAGTGAACCAAGTGAAGAGGACTCACAGTTATATATGTAGCATGTGCACTTATTTGGGATAAGTATCCTACACAGGGTTCTAGACTGTAAAACTTTGTATTCTGGATTAAACAGCACTTGTTTTGTGCTGATTCTGCCAACGATATTCAGGCTTGTAATGAGCTTGGAAATAGTGACCACGAGAGGACGCGTCAAATTCACATGTTTCACTTTCTCTTCTCAGTGATAAGAATCCTGTAGATGTTCCTACGTTGTAACTTTTTATGTTCAGGAGAAATTCACACTGGTTTTGTGACGTTTTCATGGAATATGTTCACACAGGCCTTCATTTTCCAAAAGAGTGAACCAAGTGAGGAGGACTGAGAGTCAAATATTGGAGGTGCACTTTTTAGGGATAAGTATCCACCAGAAGATTCTATAGTGTTACACTTTGTGTTCAGGAGAAGATCATACTTGTTTTGCGACATTTGCATATAACATGTTTGCAGGCCATGATTATCCTAAAGAGTGAACCACGTGCGGAAGGTTCAGAGTAAATGTTGGAATTTCACTTCTTAGTGAGAAGGATCCTAGAGAAGTTCCTATACTGTAACATTTGTGTTCAGGCGAAAATCATACTTGTTTTGTGACATTTGAATGGCACATGTTCACACAGGCCATGATTTTACAAAATAGTGAACCAAGTGAGGAGGACTCTGAGTTAAATGTGGCAAGTGCACTTCTTTAGGAGAAGTATCGTACAGAAGTTTCTATATTGTAACTCTTTGTGTTCAGGAGGAAATCACACTTGGCTTATGACGTTTCCATGAAACATGTTCATGCATGTCGTTCCCTTCCAAAATAGTGACGTAAGTGAATAGGACTCACAGTTATATATGTAGCATGTGCACTTATTTGCGATAAGTATCCTATCCAGGGTTCTACACTGTAAAACTTTGTATTCTGGAGAAAACAACATTTGTTTTGTGCTGATTCTACCAACGATGTTCCCTTCCAAAATAGTCAACCAAGTGAAGAGGACTCACAGTTATACAGGGTTCTAGACTGTAAAATTTGGATTCTGGAGAAAACAACATTTTTTTTGTGCTGATTCTACCAACGATGTTCCCTTCCAAAATAGTGAACCATGTGAAGAGGACTCACAGTTATATATGTAGCATGTGCAATTATTTCGCATAAGTATTCTACACCGGTTTCTAGACTGTAAAACTTTGTATTCTGGAGAAAACAACATTTGTTTTGTGCTGAATCTACCAACGATGTTTAGGCTTTTAATGAAAATAGTTACCACGTGAGGGCGCGTCAAATTCACATGTTTCACTTTCTCTTCTCATTGATAAGAATCCTGTAGATGTTTCTACGTTGTAACTTTTTATGTTCAGGAGAAATTCACACTGCTTTTGTGATGTTTTCATGGAATATGTTCACGCAGGCCTTGATTTTCCAAAAGAGTGAACCAAGTGAGGAGGACTGAGAGTCAAATGTTGGAGGTGCACTTCTCAGGGATAAGTATCCTGCAGAAGATTCTATTGTGTTACACTTTGTGCTCAGGGGAATATCATACTTGTTTGCGACATTCACATATAACATGTTCACCCAGGCCATGATTTTTGAAAAGAGTGAACCAAGTGGTTTTGGATTCAGAGTCAAAAGTTGGAGTTTCACTTCTTAGTGATAAGGATCCTAGAGAAATTCCTATACTGTAACAATTGCGTTCAGGCGAAAATCATACTTGTTTTGTGACATTTGAATGGCACATGTTCACACAGGCTATGATTTTACAAAACAGTGAACCAAGTGAAGAGGACTCTGAGTTAAATGTGGCAAGTGCACTTCTTTAGGAGAAATATCGTACAGAAGTTTCTATATTCTAACTCTTTGTGTTCAGGAGGAAATCACACTTGGTTTACAACGTTTCCATGAAACAAGTTCATGCATGTCGTTGCCTTCCAAAATAGTGAACCAAGTGAAGAGGACTCACAGTCATATGTAGCATGTGCACTACATGTTCATGCATGTCGTTCCCTTCCAAAATAGTGAAAACTGAAAAATGGACTCACAGTCATATGCAGCCTGTGCACTTCTTTGGGAAGTCATATGTAGCATGTGCACTTCTTTGGGATAAGTATCCTACACAGGTTTCTAGAATATAAAACTTTGTATTCTGGAGAAAACAACATTTGTTTTGTGCTGATACTACCAACGATGTTCTGGCTTGTAATGAGCTTGAAAATAGTGACCACGTGAGGGCACGTCAAATTCACATGTTTCACTTTCTTTTCTCAGGGATAAGAATCCTGTAGATGTTCTTAAGTTGTAACTTTTATGTTCAGGAGAAATTCACACTGGTTTTCGTGACGTTTTCATGGAATATGTTCACGCAGGCCTTGATTTTCCAAAAGAATGAGCCAAGTGAGGAGGACTGAGAGTCAATTGTTGGAGGTGCACTTCTTAGTTATAAGTATCCTACAGAAGATTCTATAGTGTTACACTTTGTGTTCAGGAGAAGATCACACTTGTTTTGCGACATTCACATAAAACATGTTCACGCAGGCCATGATTATCCTAAAGAGTGAACCACGGGCAGAGGATTCAGAGTAAATGTTGGAATTTCACTTCTTAGTGGTACAGATCCTACAGAAGTTCCTATACTGTAACATTTGTGTTCAGGCGCAAATCATACTTGTTTTGTGACACTTGGGGGCACATGTTCACACAGGCCATGGTTTTACAGAATAGTGAACCAAGTGAGGAGGACACTGAGTTAAATGTGGCAAGTGCACTTCTTTAGGAGAAGTATCGTACAGAAGTTTCTATATTGTAATTCTTTCTGTTCAGGAGGAAATCAGACTTGGTTTACGACGTTTGCATGATACATGTTCATGCATGTCGTTCCCTTCCAAAATAGTGAACCAAGTGAGGAGGACTCACAGTCATATATGTAGCATGTGCACTTCTTTGGGAAGTCATATGTAGCATGTGCACTTTGGTGGGATATGTATCCTACACAGGTTTCTAGACTGTAAAACTTTGTATTCTGGAGAAAACAACATTTGTTTTGTGCTGATTCTACCAACGATGTTCAGGCTTTTAATGAAAATAGTGACTACGTGAGGGCACGTCAAATTCACGTTTCACTTACTCTTCTCAGTGATAAGAATCCTGTAGATGTTCGTACGTTTTAACTTTTTATGTTCAGGAGAAATTCACACTGTTTTTGTGATATTTTCATGGAATATTTCACACAGGCCTTGATTTTCCAAAAGAGTGAACCAAGTGAGGAGGACTGAGAGTCAAATGTTGGAGGTGCACTTCTCAGGGATAAGTATCCTGCAGAAGATTCTATAGTGTTACACTTGGTGTTCAGGAGAAGATCATACTTTTTTTCCACCTTTGCATATAATATGCTCACACAAGCCATGATTTTCCAAAAGAGTGAACCAAGTGCGGAGGATTCAGAGTCAAATGATGGAATTTCACTTCTTAGGGATAAGTACCCTAGAGAAGTTCCCATACTGTAACATTTGTGTTCAGGCGCAAATCATACTTGTTTTGTGACATTTGGGGGCACATGTTCACACAGGCCATGATTTTACAAAATAGTGAACCAACTGAAGAGGACTCTGAATTAAATGTGGCAAGTGAACTTCTTTAGGAGAAGTATCCTACGTCAAATGTTGGAATTTCACTTCTTAGGGATAAGTATCCTAGAGAAGTTCCTATAAGGTAACATTTGTGTTCAGGTGAAAATCATACTTGTTTTGTCACATTTGAATGGCACATATTCACTCAGGCCATGATTTTACAAAATAGTGAACCAACTGAAGAGGACTCTGAATTAAATGTGGCAAGCGCACTTCTTTAAGAGAAGTATCGTAGAGAAGTTTCTATATTGTAACTCTTTGTGTTCAGGAGGAAATCACACTTGGTTTACGACGTTTCCATGAAACATGTTCATGCATGTAGTTCCCTTCCAAAATAGTGAAGTGAAGAGGACTCACATTTATATATGTAGCATGTGCACTTATTTGTGATAAATATCCTACATAGGGTTCTAGACTGTAAAACTTTGTATTCTGGAGAAAACAACATTTGTTTTGTGCTGATTCTACCAACGATGTTCCCTTCCAAAATAGTGAACCAAGTGAAGAGGACTCACAGTTATATATGTAGCATGTGCACTTATTTGGGATAAGTATCCTACACAGGGTTATAGACTGTAAAACTTTGTATTCTGGAGAAAACAACATTTGTTTTGTGCTGATTCTACCAACGATGTTCCCTTCCAAAATAGTGAACCAAGTGAAGAGGACTCTCAGTTATATATGTAGCATGTGCACTTATTTGGGATAAGTATCCTACACAGGGTTCTAGACTGTAAAACTTTGTATTCTGGAGAAAACAACATTTGTTTTGTGCTGATTCTACCAACGATGTTCACTTCCAAAATACTGAACCAAGTGAAGAGGACTCACAGTTATACGGGGTTCTAGACTGTAAAACTTTCTATTCTGGAGAAAACAACATTTGTTTTGTGCTGATTCTACCAACGATATTCAGGCTTGTAATGAGCTTGAAAATAGTGACCAGGAGAGAACACGTCAAATTGACATGTTTCACTTTCTCTTCTCAGTGATAAGAATCCTGTAGATGTTCCTACGTTGTATATTTTATGTTCAGGAGAAATTCACACTGGTTTTGTGACGTTTTCATGGAATATGTTCACGCAGGCCTTGATGTTCCAAAAGAGTGAACTAAGTCAGGAGGACTGAGAGTCAATTGTTGGAGTTGCACTTCTTAGGGAAGTATCCTACAGAAGATTCTATAGAGTTACACTTTGTGTTCAGGAGAAGATCATACTTGTTTTGCGACATTCGCATAGAACATGTTCACGCAGGCCATGATTATCCTAAAGAGTGAACCATGAGCAGAGATTCAGAGTAAATGTTGGAATTCCACTTCTTATTGGTACGGATCCTACAGACGTTCCTATACTGTAACATTTGAGTTCAGGCGCAAATCATACTTGTTTTGTGACTTTGGGGGCACATGTTCACACAGGCCATGATTTTACCCGATAGTGAACCAAGTGAGGCGTACTCTGAGATAAATGTGGCAAGTGCACTTTAGGAGAAGTATTGTAGAGAAGTTTCTATATTGTAATTTTTTGTGTTCAGGAGGAAATCACACTTGGTTTTCGATGATTCCATGAAACATGTTCATGCATGTCGTTCCCTTCCAAATTAGTGAACCAAGTGAATAGGACTCACAGTCATATATGTAGCATGTGCACTTCTTTGGGAAGTCATATGTAGCATGTGCACGCGGTGGGATAAGTATCCTACACAGGTTTCTAGTCTGTAAAACTTTGTATTCTGGAGAAAACAACATTTGTTTTGTGCTGATTCTACCAACGATGTTCAGGCTTTTAATGAAAATAGTGACCACGTGAGGGCGCATCAAATTCACGTTTCACTTACTCATCTCAGTGATAAGAATCCTGTAGATGTTCGTACGTTTTAACTTTTTATGTTCAGGAAAAATTCACACTGTTTTTGTGATGTTTTCATGGAATATGTTCACACAGGCCTTGATTTTCCAAAGAGTGAACCAAGTGAGTAGGACTGAGAGTCAAATGTTGGAGGTGCACTTCTCAGGGATAAGTATCCTGCAGAAGATTCTATAGTGTTACACTTGGTGTTCAGGAGAAGATCATACATGTTTTGCCACTTTCCCATATAATATGTTCACGCAAGCCATGATTTTCCAAAAGAGTGAACCAAGTGCGGAGAATTCAGAGTCAAATATTGGAATTTCACTTCTTAGGGATAAGTATCCTAGAGAATTTCCTATATTGTAACATTTGTGTTCAGGTGAAAATCATACTTGTTTTGTCACATTTGAATGGCACATGTTCACACAGGCCATGATTTTACAAAATAGTGAACCAACTGAAGAGGACTCTGAATTAAATGTGGCAAGTGCACTTCTTTAGGAGAAGTATCCTACGTCAAATGTTGGAATTTCACTTCTTACGGATAAGTACCCTAGAGAAGTTCCTATAATGTAACATTTGTGTTCAGGTGAAAATCATACTTGTTTTGTCACATTTGAATGGCACATATTCACTCAGGCCATGATTTTACAAAATAGTGAACCAACTGAAGAAGAATGAAATAATGTGGCAAGCGCACTTCTTTAACAGAAGTATCGTACAGAAGTTTCTATATTGTAACTCTGTGTTCAGGAGGAAATCACACTTGGTTTACGACGTTTCCATGAAACATGTTCATGCATGCCGTTCCCTTCCAAAATAGTGAAGTAAGTGAAGAGGACTCACAGTTATATATGTAGCATGTGCACTTATTTGGGATAAGTATCCTACACAAGGTTCTAGACTCTAAAACTTTGTATTCTGGAGAAAACAACATTTGTTTTGTGCTGATTCTACCAACGATGTTCCCTTCCAAAATAGTGAACCAAGTGAAGAGGACTCACAGTTATATATGTAGCATGTGCACTTATTTGGGATAAGTATCCTACACAGGGTTCTAGACTGTAAAACTTTGTATTCTGGAGAAAACAACATTTGTTTTGTGTTGATTCTACCAACGATGGTCCCTTCCAAAATAGTGAACCAAGTGAAGAGGACTCACAGTTATATATGTAGCATGTGCACTTATTTGAGATAAGTATCCTACACAGGGTTCTAGACTGTAAAACTTTGTATTCTGGAGAAAACAACATTTGTTTTGTGCTGATTCTGCCAATGATATTCAGGCTTGTAATGAGCTTGAAAATAGTAACCACGAGAGGACGCATCAAATTCACATGTTTCACTTTCTCTTCTCAGTGATAAGAATCCTGTAGATGTTCCTACGTTGTAACTTTTTATGTTCAGGAGAAATTCACACTGCTTTTGTGACGTTTTCATGGAATATGTTCACGCAGGCCTTGATTTTCCAAAAGAGTGAACCAAGTGAGGAGGACTGAGAGTCAAATATTGGAGGTGCACCTCTTAGGGATAAGTATCCAACAGAGGATTCTATAGTGTTATACTTTGTGTTCAGGAGAAGATCATACTTGTTTTGCGACATACGCATATAACATGTTCACGCAGGCCATGATTATCCTAAAGAGTGAACCACGTGCGGAAGGTTCAGAGTAAATGTTGGAATTTCACTTCTTAGTGATAAGGATCCTGGAGAAGTTCCTATACTGTAACATTTGCGTTCAGGCGAAAATCATACTTGTTTTGTGACATTTGAATGGCACATGTTCACACAGGCCATGACTTTTCAAAACATTGAACCAAGTGAAGAGGACTCTGAGTTAAATGAGGCAAGTGCACTAATTTAGGAGAAGTATTGTACAGAAGTTTCGATATTGTAACTCTTTGTGTTCAGGAGGAAGTCACACTTGGTTTATGACGTTTCCATGAAACATGTTCATGCATGTCGTTCCCTTCCAAAATAGTGAACCAAGCGAAGAGGACTCACAGTCATATGTAGCATGTGCACTTCTTTGGGAAGTCATATGTAGCATGTCCACTTCTTTAGCATAAGTATCCTAAGCAGGTTTCTAGACTAAATCTTTGTATTCTGGAGAAAAAAACATTTGCTTTGTGCTGATACTACCAACGATGTTCAGTCTTGTAGTGAGCTTGAAAATAGTGACCACGTGAGGACGCGTCAAATTCACATGTTTCACTTAATCTTCTCAGTGATAAGAATCCTGTAGATGTTCCTACGTTGTAACTTTTTATGTTCAGGAGAAATTCACACTGCTTTTGTGACGTTTTCATGGAATATGTTCACACAGGCCTTGATTTTCCAAAATAGTGAACCAAGTGAGGAGGACTGAGAGTCAAATGTTGGAGGTGCACTTCAGAGGGATAAGTATCCTACAGAAGATTCTATAGTGACACAGGTCTTGGCAATCAAGGCTAATTAGGACAAGGTGTTTATAATTACCATTTCGAGTGACACAGGTATGGGGATTCAAGGTTAATTAGGACCAGGTGTTTCCAATTAGCAATTTAAGTGACACAGGTGTGGGCAATCAAGACTAATTACTACCAGGTGTTTCCAATTAACAATTTGAGTGATGCAGGTGTGGGCAATCAAGGCAAATTGGGAAGAGGTGTTTACAATTAACAATTTCAGTGACACTGGATTGGGCAATTATGGCTAATTCGGACCAGGTGTTTCCAATTAGCAATTTCAGTGACACAGGTGTGGGCAATCAAGGCTAATTAGGACCAGGTGTTTTCAATTAACAATTTCAGTGACATAGGTATGGTCAATCAAGGCCAATTTTGACCAGATGTTTCCAATTAGCAAATTGAGTGACACAGTTGTGGGCAAACAAGGCTAATTAGGACCAGATGTTTCCAATTAGCAATTTCAATGACACAGGTGTGGACAATCAAGGCTACTTAGGACCAGGGTTCATAAATAATTTCATGGATTATAGTGTTGGCAATCAAGACTAATTAAGACTTGGTGTCTTACATAAACAATTTCTGCATCCCACTTATGGGCAATCATGGATAATTAGGACCAAGTGTTTCTAATTCGCAGTTTCAATGACACAGGTGTGGGCAATCAAGGCTATTTAGGACCAAGTGTTTCCAATTAGCAGTTTCAGTGACACAGGTGTGGGCAATCAAGGCTCATTCGGACCATGTGTTTCCAATTAGCAATTTCAGAGACACAGGTGTGGGCAATCAAAGCTAATTAGGACCAAGTGTTTCCCATTAGCAATTTCACTGACACAGGTTTAGGCAATCAAGGCTAATTAGGACCAGGGTTCATAAATAATTTCAGTGATTACAGTGTTGGCAAACAAGTCTATTTAAGACCTGGTGTGTTAAATTACCAATTTCAGTGACACAGGTGTGGTCAATCAAGGCTAATTCGGACCAGGTGTATCGAATTAGCAATTTCAGTGACACAGGTGTGGGCAATAAAGGCTAATTAGGATGACGGTTCATAAATAATTTCAGTGATTACAGTGTTGGCAAAGAAGTCTAATTAAGTCCTGGTATCTTAAATTACCAATTTCAATGACACAGGTGTGGGCAATCGAGGGTAATTTGGACCAGGATTTTCCAATAAGCAGTTTCAGTGACACAGGTGTTGGGAATTAAGGCTAATTAGGAACTGATGTTTTCAATTAGCAATTTCAGGGAAACAGGTGTGGGCAATCAAGGCTAATTAGGACCAGGTGTTTCCAATTAGCAATTTCAGTGACAGAGGTGGGACAGTCAAGTATAATTAGGACCAGGTGTTTCCAATTAGCAATTTGAATGACACAGGTGTGGGCAATCAAGGCTAATTAGGACCAGGTGTTTCCAATTAGCAATTTAAGTGACACAGGTGTGGGCAATCAAGGCTAATTAGGACCAGGTGTTTTCAATTAGCAATTTAAGTGACACAGGTGTGGGCAATCAAGGCTAATTACGACCAGGTGTTTCCAATTAACAATTTGAGTGATGCAGGTGTGGGCAATCAAGGCAAATTGGGACCAGATGTTTACAATTAGCAATTTCAGTGACACTGGTGTGGGCAATTAAGGCTAATTCGGACTAGGTGTTTTCAATTAGCAATTTCAGTGACACAGATGTGGGCAATCATGGCTAAATAGGACCATGTGTTTCCAATAAGCAAGTTGAATGACACAGGTGAGGGCAATCAAGGCTAGTTAGGACCAGGTGTTTCTAAGTAGCAATTTCAGTGGCACAGGTGTGGGCAATCAAGGCCACTTAGGCCCTGGTATATCCAAATATCATGTTGAGTGACACAGGTGTGGGCAATCAAGGCTAATTAGGACCAGGTTTTTCTGATAAGCAATTTCAGTGACACAGATGTCGGCAATCAAGGCTAATTAGGACTAGTTGTTTCCCATTAGAAATTTCAGTGACAAAGGTGTGGGCAATCAAGGCTAATTAAGACCAGGGTTCATAAATAATTTCAGTGATTACAGTGTTGGCAAACAAGTCTAATTAAGTCCTGGTGTCTTAAATTACCACATTCAGTGACACAGGTGTGGGCAATCAAGGCTAATTAGGACCAGGTGTTTCCAATTAGCAACTTCAGTGACACAGGTGCAGGAAATCAAGGCTGATTAGGACCAGGTGTTTCAACGTAGCAATTTCAGGGGCACAGATGTGGGCAATCAAGGCTAATTAGGACCAGGTGTTTCCAATTAGCAATTTGAGTGATGCAGGTGTGGGCCATCAAGGCAAATTAGGACCAGATGTTTCCAATTAGCAATTTAGTGACACAAGTGTGGGCAATCAAGGCGTTTCAGACCAGGTGTTTCCAATTAGCAATTTCAGTGACACAAGTGTGGGCAATCAAGGCTAATTAGGACCAGGTGTTTCCAATTAGATATTGGAGTGATGCAGTTGTGGGCAATCAAGGGTAATTAGGACTGGTATTTCCAATTAGCAATTTCAGTGGCACAGGTGTGGGCAATCAAGGCTAATTACCACTAGGTGTTTCCAATTAACAATTTGAGTGATGCAGGTGTGGGTAATCAAGGAAAATTAGAACCAGGTGTTTCCAATTATCAATTTCAGTCACACAGGTGTGGGCAATCAAGGCTAATTTGGACCAGGTGTTTTCAATTAGCAATTTCAGTGACACAGATGTGGGCAATCATGGCTAAATGGGACCATGTGTTTCCAATTAGCAAGTTGAATGACACAGGTGAGGGCAATCAAGGCTAGTTAGGACCAGGTGTTTCTAAGTAGCAATTTCAGTGGCACAGGTGGGGCAATCAAGGCCAATTTGAACCAGGTGTTTCCACTTTGCAATTTCAGTGACATAGGCGTGGGCAATCATGGCTAAATAGGACCATGTGTTTCCAATTAGCAAGTTGAGTGACACAAGTGAGGGCAATCAAGGCTAATTAGGACTAGGGTTCAAAAATAATTTCAGTGATTACAGTTTTGGCAAACAAGTCTAATTAAGACCTTGTGTCTTAAATTACCAATTTCAATGACACAGGTGTGAGCAATCAAGGCTATTTGGGACCAGGTGTTTCCAATTAGCAGTTTGAGTGACACAGGTGCGGGAAATCAATGCTAACTAGGACAGGTGTTTCTAAGTAGCAATTTCAGTGACACAGGTGTGGGCAATCAAGGCTAATTAGGACCAGGTGGTTCCAATTAGCAATTTCCGTGACATGGGTCTGGGCAATCAAGGCTAATTAGGACCAGGTGTTTATAATTACCAATTCGAGTGACACAGGTGTGGTCAATCAAGTCTAATTAGGACCAGGTGTTTCCAATTGGCAATTTAAGTGACACAGGTGTGGGCAATCAAGGCTAATTACCACCAGGTGTTTCCAATTAACAATTTGAGTGATGCAGGTGTGGGCAATCAAGGCAAATTGGGACCAGGTGTTTACAATTAGCAATTTCAGTGACACTGGAGTGGGCAATTATGGCTAATTCGGACCAGGTGTTTCCAATTAGCAATTTCAGTGACACAGGTGTGGGCAATCAAGGCTAATTAGGACCAGGTGTTTCCAATTAACAATTTCAGTGGCACAGGTATGGTCAATCAAGGCCAATTAGGACCAGGTGTTTCCAATTAGCAAATTGAGTGACACAGTTGTGGGCAAAAAAGGCTATTTAGGACCAGGTGTTTCCAGTTAGCAATTTCAATGACAGAGGTGTGGACAATCAAGGCTCGTTAGGACCAGGTGTTTCCAATTAGCAATTTCAGTGACACGGGTATGGCAAATCAAGGCTAATTAGGACCAGGTGTTTCTAATTAGCAATTTCAGTGACACAGGTGTGGGCAATCAAGGCTAATTAGGACCACGTGTTTTCCTTTAGCAATTTCAGTGGCACAGGTTTAGGCAATCATGGCTAAATAGGACGATATGTTTCCAATTAGCAAGTTGAATGACACAGGTGAGGGCAATCAAGGCTAGTTAGGACCAGGTGTTTCTAAGTAGCAATTTCAGTGGCACAGGTGTGGGCAATCAAGGCTAATTTGAACCAGGTGTTTCCACTTTGCAATTTCAGTGACATAGGCATGGGCAATCATGGCTAATTAGGACCATGTGTTTCCAATTAGCAAGTTGAGTGACACAAGTGAGGGCAATCAAGGCTTATTAGGACCAGGTGTTTCCAGTTAGCAATTTCATTGACACAGGTGTGGGCAATCAAGGATAATTAGGACCAGGGTTCAAAAATAATTTCAGTGATTACAGTTTTGGCAACAAGTCTAATTAAGACCTTGTGTCTTAAATTACCAATTTCAATGACACAGGTGTGAGCAATCAAGGCTATTTGGGACCAGGTGTTTCCAATTAGCAGTTTGAGTGACACAGGTGCGGGCAATCAATGCTAATTAGG